>ONZH01005172.1:0-72500 GCA_900303285.1 Rhinella marina | reverse complement strand
TCAAAGAAGAGTCCACTCAATGTATTTTACTGCAGGTTTGTGGGAGCACAGCGTCAGAATGGAAGTGAGTATGAAGATAAAAATTACATATTCGGATTCAGCATCACTTAGACTATACACCGCTTACTCTAGTTCAGGGGGTGTTTCGGAGATGACAGGTTCCCTTTAAATCTGGTGAGGAATGAAACACAAGGGCTCGTATTGATTATGACCAATGATTCATAGGCTAGCCCAAGAAAACAGTGTTTTTTGGCTGACCGTTAAAGGGGTTTCCAGCAGAATTTTTAATTTTTTTTATAAACAGCTGAGGGTGCTGTTCAAACTTTAAAATAGCGTTACTATCCTCATGGATCCCCCGCTGTTCCTGTACCAACACTCTCTGCTCCCAGGTCCAGCCATGACGTTCTGACACAGGGGCATGTAACCCTGCAGCCAATCAATGGCTGTAGATGGTCACGTGCCTCCTTGAATCGTGCCTCCCCCCGAATGCCATAGCTGGACTTGGAAGCAGAGACAGGTGGGTGAGCGGGTCAGTGCTAAGGTGGTGAGGGAATCTGTGAACTAAGTGCGGCTTTTTATTTTGAACCCTCAAATATTTAGACTATTTTTGCTCTAAAACCCCTTTAAAAGGAGTAGTTGTGAACATGGTTTAATTCCTGACAGAACTAGGTAGACGCTGGGTGGAGCAGTGCACCTCTTGTATTATCAGAAGTAGTGTGAATATGAACTTTCATTCTGCTAAGTTCTGCTCCTGCAAGTTCCCCTGAGGTGCAGCTTCTGCACTAATCTGCTTCACGGCCCCTCCCCTTTGCTTTGAGGGACAGCTATGGCATCCAACCAGGAGCAAGTACTGCTGTCATTCCGAGTACAGAGGAGGTTCTGTGAATCAGGTCAGTACGATGAGCACTTTAGACTGAAGCTGCATGTGCAGGAGCAGAACCTGGCAGATTAAAAATTCATATTCACACTACTCCTGATAATGTAAGTTCCACAAAAGGCATGTTTGTCCTGCCTCTCCCCAGCTCCTACCTAGTGCTGTCAGCAGTATAGCATGGTCAAAACTGCTGACAGACACCCTTTCAGTATGCTTAGTAGATTATGATGACTTCTGACATTCACAACGTATATACTTCTGTATTATATCTAAAGTCTGTGTTCCTAGAATCTAGTATGAAGACAGGAGAATGGCCCTCAGTGGTGAGGCGCTGTCAGCAAGAACTACGAGAGCAGCGGGGTAGGAGGACAGGCGTATATTTTGCAGTCGTGGACGTCCTTAGAGTACTAGCCGAATATATCTCTCCTGTCTTCAGTGTTCAAACTCGTAAAATCTGTCATGTTTTTAGGTTTTTTTCTTGTTTTTCTTGTGTCCTTAGTAGATCAGGACCTCAGACTTTTAATATATCATAGCAACCTTTTATTTTTTTTAATAGCCCCTTTATTATAATTGAAACAGGCGCTCGGACCTAATTCCATTACCTTCCATTTCCTGCTTAAGGCCAGTAATAAGTGCAGCGCTCGGAAGAGACGAGACCTCGTAGCCGCCATCGACTCCCGCTACACAAGACTGATTTTTACAAGTTTGTCCATAAACATTTTTCTTCCCTTTTCCATTTCTATTAACAGCTTCCCATCTTTTCCAGCTGCTTCTGACTGATTTTCCAGTTAACTTCATTACGCTGGTGGAGTTATTGCAGCTCGCTGGCAGCGTACAAGTCATGTATTTATGAGAATATTGATGTGGCGCATTGTGCCTCGTGATAAATTGGATGTTCCTCCGCTCTGTAGGCAGTGGAGCCTTGTATTTCTGCCGGCATCTAGCGAGCTATTCATGCAGCCGCATTACGTGGATTTATACAGTATCCATAGTCCACTAAACCCCCTACATCTGTAGAACAAACCAGGATTTTATTAACATGAGGCATATTTGGGAAAAATTTTAACCCACTGTGTGCCGATAACATAACCACCATGGTAGTCTTTTATCAGTGAACTTGACAGACATTCAAAGGGAAACTAAACCCAGAATCCAAACAAATAAAAGAACACCCAGTAAAACTTAAAGGGTTTCTGTCACCAGTTTTTTTCGGTATGAATCAGGCTGACATTAGAGATGTGCTAATGTCACCTGATTCCAAATATATATCGGTTTTATTTACTGGTGCCCCCATTTTTATATAAAATGAACTTTTATTTTATGCTAATAAGGCCTCTAGGTGCAAGGGGCGTTACCCCTGCTCCTAGAGGCTCTGTTGATTGACAGGACCAGGCAGAGAAGAAACACTCCATTCACCATAGCTTGCAAGGACCTTCAATGATGTCATGACCATGTGATCAGTCACATGGTTTAGGAGGAGACAGGCTGTTTGTGTGATCCGAACCATGTGACTGATCACATGGTCATGACATCATTGAAGGTCCTTGCAAGCTATGGTGAATGGAGTGTTTCTTCTCTGCCTGGTCCTGTCAATCAACAGAGCCTCTAGGAGCAGGGGTAACGCCCCTTGCACCTAGAGGCCTTATTAGCATAAAATAAAAGTTCATTTTATATAAAAATGGGGGCACCAGTAAATAAAACAGATATATATTTGGAATCAGGTGACATTAGCACATCTCTAATGTCAGCCTGATTCATACAGAAAAAACTAGTGACAGAAACCCTTTAAGAGTAACCACACTTACTGTATGTCATAGGGACATATCACAAGTGTTGACTGACGGGAGTCCCAGCTTGTGAGACCCCTCATTCTAGCTATTGTTAGGGGTCTTAGAGCTGGGACCCCCGACGATCAACACTTCTGATATGTCTCCTGGACATATCAAATTTTTTTTAAAAAAGTGTACTTACTCTTTAATAATATCTCCTTATGTGTCTTTGTTATTCACTCTCATTTCAGCAGATATCAAAACTGCAGACCATGAAAAATAAAGTAGAAAAGTAGTACATTGTTCTCTCAGACTGCAGCCATGTCTCAACCCCCCTCCTTCCTTCCCCCCTCTGATGCTAGTCCACATGAGCCAAGAAGTTGAAGGGATTTTCCAAACTATTTTAACTGATCACCTAGGTCATCAATACCTGAACAGTGGTGCCCCCCCCCCCATAGATTGATACCCAGCTTTCCCAGACTGCAGAATGCCGGATCAGTCTTTTTTTGGATTTGTAAATGGCCTGCATTGTAGACTACCTTGTCTGATTTGCTAATCCGAGTAAGAATCCCAGTGACAAATCCTCCATACTCTAGCATAGCTGGATATATTTTTCATTCAGGGTCCCGGTAAAAGCTGGGTAACAAATTAATGATGACAATGCCTGTAAAGCGCTGCTGAATATGCTGGTGCTATATAAGTGAGTAAAGTAAGTTATATGGACCTGTAGTAGGGACTGCTAAATAATAAGTCTACCTAAATAGGTTCTTCTCCTTGCTCCCAAATAGTGCCATGTCTAGGTGGACTTGCCTTTCAGGATCCTGGGAAAGCTGGGTTACCACTAGAGATGAGCGAACGTGCTCGTAATGAGCACTGTAGCGCTCGGCTCCCCTGCGCTCGCATGGGCGCAGGCATCCGCTTCCGTCCTCCACACCCGACGGAAGCGGCTGCATGCGCCCATGCGAGCGCAGGGGAGCCGAGCGCTACAGTGCTCATTACGAGCACGTTCGCTCATCTCTAGTTACCACCCTGTGGAGCTGTAAGGCTACCTGCACACGGTGCAGATTTCTATGCAGTAAATCCGCACTAACACTGCACAAGAATGTGAATAAATCTGCACTGTTGATCAGTTTTTGTGGATTTTGTATGTAGATTTTGGTGCTGATTTTCTGAAGTCTTTGGGGAAAACCCCTGTACAGAAGGTGCAGAATCACAAACAATTGACAGGTTGCGGATTTGAAAATCTGCGGTGCAGGTCAGTTTCCAAAGGGAAGAAAAATGCAAAGTGTACATGACGTTCGTCAGATCTCGGGCTCTGTGCTGCTACTGTATTATGCAGCTTCGCCACATGAAAAATCGTTCATAATCTACAGACAGTTACATCCAAATGAATAAATGATGTACTGTATTATGACATACATAACACTGCAGCTAAGGCTGTGTTCACATAGCCCCTTTTTATTTCCATTGTTCTGCCTCATCATAGGAGTAGAGCAGCAGAAATAACAGGAGCACTATTGTGATGGGATGGAATGATGGAAACTAATAGGGTCCGACGGACCCCGTTTAATATAATGGCTCCCCGCTGAGGGCCCTTCATTTTACCGGGTGAAACAGTGCTTTTATTTTCAATTTTTTTAACCAAATTTGTGATGAAGGATCCTGACGGAGTCAGATGTGAACTTAGTGTATCCGTAATACGGAACCAGATTACAGATTCTTACTGATGAATGTATGTGATAGTGTTGCTGATTGGAACGGGGTAGACGGAAATGTGCCACCAGAAAAGCATCACATTTAAAGGCTGTGTACACTTTTTTTTTTATTCTTATTTTATTATTACATTGTTCTCATTTTGAGCTACAAACTATTTTTTAAATTGGTCTTTGTTAAAAAAAAAAAAAAAGTGTCCTTTTCCTTTACAGCGCTGACACCCTCTAGTAGCACCCTTTTGGATTTTCTGTCTTTTCCGTCAGACCAGAAGCTGACTGGCTGCTTATCTCTGCTCTCTGACATTATAAACACTCATTACAGCTCAGTTCTTATCTTACTGATAAGAATGTGGCTTATGACCTCTCAGTAGTTTACAAATAAGGGGCGTCATTTATCAGACTGGTGTAAAGTAGAACTGGCTTAGTTGCCCATAACATCCAGATTCCCACCTTTCGTTTTCCAAAGGAGCTGTGAAAAATTAAAAGTGGGATCTGATTGGTTGCTATGGGCAACTAAGCCAGTTCTACTTTACACCAGTTTGATAAATGACCCCAATAGTTTATTAGAAGACCGTCACAAACTGAAAGTACCAGTCACACAGCTAGAAAAACAGTTAACGCTTTGTTACAGAACGGCTCAATATTTTTAATTATTTTAATTTTTAACATGCAATCATAAAAAAAAAAAAATTCTTCAGAAAGTGTACATAGCCTTTAAATCTACCGCCATGTAGACGACGGAGGTAGCTGCAAGCATTGCTGAGCTAACAAGATCTACTGTTATAGGGAATTGGATTGGTAGCAGTGTATTCTTTAAAGGGATAATCCAGGATTTTAAAAAACTCTTTGGAGTGGGGGGGGGGGGGGAGCTGAAATTACCTGAGGAAACCCACACAAACACAGGGAGAACATACCAACTCCATGCAGATCTTGTCCTTGGTCAGATTCAAACCTAGACCTGCAAGGCACTAGTGCTAACCACTGTGCTGCCCTTTTGTTAGATCTCGGTAAATTACTGATGTGTGTGGTCTGTGCACTTCACTAACCGTGCACGTACCCATTGATTTTAATGTGTTTATTTACACATCGGTGAGACATGCACCACTTCGATCTGTGATGCAGACCAAACACACCCATTGAAGTCTATGGATCTGTGAATAGCACCCGTGCTCTGTCAGTGATTTTTCACTGACCATTGGTAGAAGATGATCTGGAGATACCTAGCAGTGTCTGTGGAATACTGATGACACATGGAGGGCAAAAAACAGACACCCAGACCAAACACAGAAAGTTCACAGGCCTCTTCACCGGTTAACCACTGACCACCTCGTCACGGATGTCAGCATGGACACGTGAAGGCCTTAAGCTACACGCACATGTTGCGCAGTGATTCTTGTGCGGAAAAAAACGCAGCATAATACAGTACCAGTAAATTTTATGTATTTTTGCAAATCTCATGTACACTTTCTTTTTTTTTTTTTTTTTTTATGTGCAAAAATCCACAGCAGGTCAATTCTTTTTTGTGGACTTCACCCTTTTGAGTGCAAGGCTGAGATCTGCGGTAAAAGGGCGTCAAATCCACAAAAAATGTTTTTATTTTTTGCGCCGATTTGGTGCTGAAACACTCAAAAATCAGTGCGGAATTTCTGCAAGACAGCCCACACCTGTGTGCAGATATCTTTAGGGATATTGCTGCTGATTTGACACAGATTTCACCATTGAAAGGTTGAAATCTGCAGCATAAATGTATTCTTTTTACGCCCAGCATCTTTTCTAAAAGACCTGAGAGCCGTTCCGTTTTTTCCCCTCTCTAGTGCACTCATTAAGGGTAAGTCTTTTTCTCTGCACTTATCGAGCTCAGTGGCCGAAATTAGAGCCCAGCAGTCTCAGGAGCTCGGCAATCACTTCTGCCTGTGAAATGTCACGAAGCCCTTTCCTGTAAAATAGAATGTAATAGCAGCCTACGTATTTCTTTTATATTCATTTTATATATATATATATTTTTTTTTTTTCTGTCCTATTTATATTAGCATTACGTTCTGTATAATTAAAACCTGCCAGGCTTCAGCAGTCAGTGTGTCCTTTGTGCGGCGGCCCCTTGAGAAATCTGCAAATGTCATGCTTAGAAAACCAAAGTCCTCAGAAATGATACCAAATCAATACCTCGCACGCTGAAATGGGGGGAGGGGAAGGCACACGGCGCTAAAATGCCAGTAACTCCATCCAGCCCTGCAATGTGCTGGCACCATCACCTCCACGTAACCTGCGTCTCCAGGGCTCCAGTAATGGCAGCGTCTTTCTTGCAGCCATTAAGCCGTTTCCATCTCAACAATCTCAAGGTTTCTGCTATGCGACAATGGAGCAGGAAGCCGACCGGGTTTTCTACCTGATAATTAGTATTCTCACACTGACCTCTTAAAGGAATAGTACACCGAAAGTACCGCCGACAGAAATGGTTTCTAGAACAGAATGTGGTGAGGTAGGTTTCCACGAAGGATGTGAGCTCTCCTACTACTGGAAGTGGCTGCTTTCACACTTGCCCCCCCCCTCTCGTACGTCAGAATTATGCATAGCCCCCCATTTACCAAATAATGTACGTTTAGCATCCATTTCTGCTGAGCTACTCCATACAGAGCATTCAGTTAAAAAAAAATAAAAAAAAAAAAAAATGTTGTGCCCTTTTTTTGATAACATTGGAGCCTACGAGCGATGCCTATACAGTGACTTCCTCAGAGGCGTAGATCGGTAGATGTACCCACCCTATGCAAAGGCAAAAACCGCCTCATATTCTGCTGCCGAAACTGTCGCGGGTTGTGCCTATGTTTTTCTGTTTAAGTGCCCTTGACCCGTCTGTGGTTTAGACCCATTGAATGGAATTCAACCATGAATGGAAACCCGCCGTGGTTTTCATCAGCGTCTGTCTGGACACCGATGTGCCCTTTCTTGGCACAATTGAGGCTTGAAACTGCCGGCCTCACAAATGGGAGGACAGCCCCCCATTAAATGGTTATTTCCATCTCAGACAATGGGGGCATATCGCTAGGATATGTCCCCACTGTCTTATAGGTGCAGGTCCATATCGCTAGGATATGTCCCCACTGTCTTATAGGTGCAGGTCCATATCGCTAGGATATGTCCCCACTGTCTTATAGGTGCAGGTCCATATCGCTAGGATATGTCCCCACTGTCTTATAGGTGCAGGTCCATATCGCTAGGATATGTCCCCACTGTCTTATAGGTGCAGGTCCATATCGCTAGGATATGTCCCCACTGTCTTATAGGTGCAGGTCCATATCGCTAGGATATGTCCCCACTGTCTTATAGGTGCAGGTGCATATCGCTAGGATATGTCCCCATTGTCTTATAGGTGTGGGTCCCACTGCTGGGACCCGCACCCATATCGAGAACGGAGCCCCCAAAGTAAAGGAGGGCGCACTTCGCAGGCGCAGCCGCCTTCCATTCATTTCTATGGGGCCGCCAAAAATAGCCGAGCAGTGGCTCAGCTATTTCCGTCGGCTACATAGAAATGAATGGGAGAGGTGACCGCGCATGAGCAGTGCGCTCCCATTCATTTCTATGGGAGCAGGGTTCAGCGTTCTCGATATGGGTGCCGGGTCGCAGCGGTGGGACCCACACCTATAAGACAATGGGGACATATCCTAGCGATATGTCTCCATTGTCTAAGATGGGAATACCCCTTTAAGAACAGTGGGAGGTGGATTCCACAGGGCCAACGCTGGCTTTTTGGGGCAGAAGCTATGGCAAAATTCCAGCATCGAATGGCGTCTTACTGTGAACATAGGTTTGTGCAGGGGCGGACTGGAAACTTAAAGTGGCCCTGGAAAAAATACTAAAAGTGGCCCTATTTTGTAGTCGCCTCCAAATTGATGGAAGGCGGGGCCAGCGATACCATATTGTGGCACATTATACCACCACAACAGAGCCAAATACCACAGTCCAAAGTACTGCCACCAGCACAAAATACATCCCCAAAAACTTCCACTGGCCGGCAGTGAGGGAGGGCCCAGGTGGCCCCCTGGGCATCGCCCCACCTGGAAATTTCCCTGTAAGCTCTATGGCCGATCCGCCTCTGGATTTGTGGACGGTGAAGCGAATTTCACAAAATCACAGTAAAATAACCAAATATTTGCCCAGCATGTGATTATTCCCTAGAATTGGGCACACAATGTGGCATGTCTAGGGCCAAACATAGGATGCGTCTTGTGTCCTTTGGAAATATGAGATATCGTTGAATATTTTTATCATAGACCTTACAGTCGATCACGATCGATGGAAAAGGTGTGGGCGTGAATCCTAATTTTCCTTTCCACCTGTAAAATAAAGCTAAGCCTTAATGTACCGCTCTGAGATGTCTGAGCAGAGGCGGTATTACAGATTGCTCTCCTGCTGTGTATCGAGATAACATTAGGCGCTGCGTGGTGCCACTCCGCAGAAGTTTTGGGTGCACAATAAGCCTCGGCTAACTTGTAAATGTGTGCACAATTTAGCATTTGTTCTGGTCTGTTGGCATTACATCACTGTAAATAATGGATGAGATATGGTAATTTTTTTGGGATAAATTTCCCCTGTGAATAAGCGTCATGCCAATATTAAAGCGGAATGGCCAGGGGTTGCTTTTACTTAATATTCTTGTAAATGTATTATGCTGTAAGGCAGGAAAAAAATGTGTATAATATACAGTAAATATCTGTAAAATACAACCTTCTAAGCCCACGGTTCCAGTCGGTTTGGGATTTCGGGGAAATTTTTTGGTCAGATGATGTTCCTGTGGATCCAGTCATAAGAATTGCCTAGTAGTATTATCTGACTTTAAAAGGATTATCTTTTTTATTTATTTATTTATAAATATTTATTTATTTTTAAATTTTAATTTTGCCTCTGTAAATATGATATGACGTGTGTATAGCCGATGATGACATTTCCTTCAGTCTAAATAAGTGATTACTACCTGCGATGTACATGGGGTGTGGTCAGGCCCCAGACCTCGACAAGTCACATTTATCAAACAACCTGTGACGTTTGATAAATGTGGCACAAAGTACTCTAACATAGATGCAAGCAAAACTGACTTCAAATATTCTCCTAATGATAAATTCCCCCCTCTATCTTTTGGTGCAGTGATGTGCCTTTTTACATGTGACCACTGCAGTCAATCACTGGTCTCTGTGGTCGTGAAACCAGTGATTGGCTGCAGCGGTCACTTGTGTAGATAAGAAGGTGATCACTTCAGCACCACCCCCTGAGCTGTGGGGATGTAACAGATGAAAAGTTAATCAATTTTCTAATGCCCTCAGACGACCCAGTCTTTTTGTGCTCTCTGTCTACGATACGCTCAGCTCCTTGTGCTCCAGAAGTCGTGTTTCTTCAGTTTCTGGGACAGGAGAAAGCTATATGAAGGCTGTATCCTGAAGGCTCTGTCACACGGTTATCAAGTCCATTATCCCGCTCTCCATCCAGTTTCCCTGGCAGTCAGTCAAGGTGAGAGAACTTCCCCCCCCTCCCCCAGCTCTCCTCTCTCTGTGAAAAGTAATAGTTGAAAAAAAAATCACAGATAATAATGCACTAGCACGATAGATGCAAGCATTATATATGGACTAAGCCCTCACTCTGATATGATAAAATCTGAGACTCTCAGCCAATATATTTTGATCAAAATACATCTGTGCCCACCTACCTGTGCCAAGGTGGTCTCAGTCAGGCAGGTCCTACTCTAAACCTACCTATGCCTTTGGTCATCTACATTCAGGTGAGCAGACCCTGCACACATAGTGTGCTGCTCCTAGTCACCTCTGTGTGCAACCAGCAACCGATGAGAGGAGGAGCACACACACCTATATGTACCACCTAATAGAAGTCACTATGGGAGCTGCACAGCTATATGTACCACCTAATAGAAGTCGCCTATGGGAGCCCGCACACCTATATGTACCACCTAATAGAAGTCACCTATGGGAGCCCGCACAGCTATATGTACCACCTAATAGAAGTCGCCTATGGAGCCCGCACCTATATGTCACCTAATAGAAGTCCCTAATGGGAGCCCGCACAGCTATATGTACACCTAATAGAAGTCGCCTATGGGAGCCCGCACACCTATATGTACCACCTAATAGAAGTCACCTATGGGAGCCGCACAGCTATAATGTACCACCTATAGAAGTCGCCTATGGGAGCCCGACACCTATATGTACCACCTAATAGAAGTCGCCTATGGGAGCCCGCACAGCTATATGTACCTAATAGAAGTCACCTATGGGAGCCCGCACCTATATTACACCTAATAGAAGTCACCTATGGGAGCCCGCACACCTATATGTACCACCTAATAGAAGTCCCTATGGGAGCCCGCACACCTATATGACCACCTAATAGAATCGCTATGGAGCCGCACACCTATATGTACCACCTAATAGAAGTCACCTATGGGAGCCGCACACCTATATGTACCACCTAATAGAAGTCACCTATGGGGAGCCCGCACACCTATATGTACCACCTAATAGAAAGTACCATTCCACCTAATAGAAGTCACCTATGGGAGCACCCTATATGTACCACCTAATAGAAAGTCACCTATGGAGGAGTACCTATGGCACACCTATATGTACCTAATAGAAGTCACCTATGGGAGCCTGCACAGCTATAATGTACCACCTAATAGAAGTCGCCTATGGGAGCCCGCACACCTATAGTACCACCTATAGAAGTCACCTATGGGAGCCGCCACCGCTATAGTACCACCTAATAGAAGTCACCTATGGGAGCCGCACACCTATATGTACCACCTATAGAAGTCACCTATGGGAGCCGCACACCTATATGTACCACCTAATAGAAGTCGCCTATGGGAGCCCGCACACCTATATGTACCACCTAATAGAAGTCACCTATGGGAGTCCGCACACCTATATGTACCACCTAATAGAAGTCACCTATGGGAGCCCGCACACCTATATGTACCACCTAATAGAAGTCGCCTATGGGAGCCTGCACACCTATAGTACACCTAATAGAAGTCGCCCTATGGGAGCCCGCACACCTATATGTACCACCTAATAGAAGTCACCTATGGGAGCCTGCACAGCTATATGTACCACCTAAATAGAAGTCGCCTATGGGGAGCCCGCCACACCTATATGTACCACCTAATAGAAGTCACCTATGGGAGCCCGCACACCTATATGTACCACCTAATAGAAGTCACCTATGGGAGCCCGCACACCTATATGTACCACCTAATAGAAGTCACTGATGGGAGCCCGCACACCATATGTACACCTAATAGAGTCACCTATGGGAGCCCGCACACCTATATGTACCACCAATAGAAGTCGCCTATGGGAGCCCGCACACCTATATGTACACCTAATAGAAGTCACCTATGGGAGCCCGCACACCTATATGTACACCTAATAGAAGTCGCCTATGGGGAGCCTGCACACCTATATGTACCACCTAATAGAAGTCACCTATGGGAGCCTGCACAGCTATATGTACCACCTAATAGAAGTCGCCTATGGGAGTCCCGCACACCTATATGTACCACCTAATAGAAGTCGCCTATGGGAGCCTGCACACCTATATGTACCACCTAATAGAAGTCACCTATGGGAGCCTGCACACCTATATGTACCACCTAATAGAAGTCGCCTATGGAGCCTGCACACCTATATGTACCACCTAATAGAAGTCACCTATGGGAGCCCGCACACCTATATGTACCACCTAATAGAAGTCGCCTATGGGAGCCCGCACACCTATATGTACCACCTAATAGAAGTCACCTATGGGAGCCCGCACACCTATAATGTACCACCTAATAGAAGTCACTTATGGGAGCCCGCACACCTATATGTACCACCTAATAGAAGTCTCCTATGGGAGCCTGCACAGCTATATGTACCACTAATAGAAGTCGCCTATGGGAGCCCGCCACACCATATATGGTACCTAACCACCTAATAGAAGTCGCCTATGGGAGCCCGCACCACACCTAATATGTCCGCACACCACCTAATAGAAGTCACCTATGGGAGCCCGCACACCTATATGTACCACCTAATAGAAGTCACCTATGGGAGCCCGCACACGCACTACCTATATGTACCACCTAATAGAAGTCGCCTATGGGAGGCTCCCAACTATATGTACCACCTAATAGAAGTCGCCTATGGGAGCCCGCACACCTATATGTACCACCTAATAGAAGTCGCCTATGGGAGCCCGCACACCTATATGTACCACCTAATAGAAGTCGCCTATGGGAGCCTGCACACCTATATGTACACCTAATAGAAGTCACCTATGGGAAGCCCGCACACCTATATGTACCCTAATAGAAGTACCTATACCCGCACCTATATGTACACCTAATAGAAGTCGCCTATGGGAGCCTGCACACCTATATGTACCACCTAATAGAAGTCACCTATGGGAGCCCGCACACCTATATGTACCACCTAATAGAAGTCGCCTATGGGAGCCTGCACACCTATATGTACCACCTAATAGAAGTCGCCTATGGGAGCCCGCACACCTATATGTACCACCTAATAGAAGTCGCCTATGGGAGCCCGCACACCTATATGTACCACCTAATAGAAGTCGCCTATGGGAGCCCGCACACCTATATGTACCACCTAATAGAAGTCACCTATGGGAGCCTGCACAGCTATATGTACCACCTAATAGAAGTCGCCTATGGGAGCCTGCACACCTATATGTACCACCAAATAGAAGTCACCTATGGGAGCCTGCACACCTATATGTACCACCAAATAGAAGTCGCCTATGGGAGCCCGCACACCTATATGTACCGCCTAATCAAGGTCACCTATTAAATAGGTGGGGCAAAAGTGCACAGGAATGCTACACCCAGGATAAAATAGACGCGCATTCACACTTGAAGGTGCCATTCCCTCAAGTGTATGCTACAAACTAAGCAAAAATCACAGAGAAGAAACAAAGTAATAGCTGACTGGAAGGAATGCTATACCAAGAAATGAATGATGCAAGTAAGCAGGATAGCCTCATGTTCTGTATCTCCAAAGAAACTGCTGTATTGAAATCCTGCAGAGAACAGGGTTTAATCTCCTGCTGCTCTGTTCCTTTTTTTTTTTTTTTTGTCTAGTAATCAGCGGAAAGGGTGGAGCTTAACTAGGGGGAGGTGGACCTAATGATGGTTGCCCTACTGCCAGCAAAGAGGGGGAGAGGTTCCTGCTGTAGTCGGCGGAAAGGGTGGGGCTTATCTAGGGGGGGTGGACCTAATCATAGTTGACCTACTGCCAGCAAAGAAGAGTGGGAGAGGTTCCTGCTGTAGTCAGCGGAAAGGGTGGAGCTTAACTAGGGGGGCGGACCTAATGATTGTTGCTCTACTGCCAGCAAAGAAGAGTGGGAGAGGTTCCTGCTGTAGTCAGCGGAAAGGGTGGAGCTTAACTAGGGGGCGGACCTAATGATTGTTGCCCTACTGCCAGCAAAGAAGAGTGGGAGAGGTTCCTGCTGTAGTCAGCGGAAAGGGTGGAGCTTAACTAGGGGGCGGACCTAATGATTGTTGCCCTACTGCCAGCAAAGAAGAGTGGGAGAGGTTCCTGCTGTAGTCAGCGGAAAGGGTGGAGCTTAACTAGGGGGGCGGACCTAATGATTGTTGCCCTACTGCCAGCAAAGAAGAGTGGGAGAGGTTCCTGCTGTAGTCGGCGGAAAGGGGGGGGCGGACCTAATGATGGTTGCTCTACTGCCAGCAAAGAAGAGGGGGAGAGGTTCCTGCTGTGGTCAGCGGAAAGGGTGGGACTTAACCAGGAGGGACCTAATTATCTTTGCTCTTCTGCCAGCAAAGAAGAGTGGGAGAGGCTCCTGCTGCAGTCAGTTGTCTTGTAGCCAGACACAGGACAGTGAGGAGGAGCAGGGGCCATGGCATTTCTCAGTTTGTATGAGGCAAAATAGAATCGATGGTATAGTCAGACGAGGGCACTTTGTCTCCGACTGTTTAGGGGATAAAATTAAAAGGGTTCTTCATGATTTTACAACTGATCATTGAGGGTTCGACACCTGGGACCCCTGCTGACCAGCTCTTTGAGAAGGTACCACTGCCTTCTCTCTGCTCACCAAGCACAGCGCTATGCATTTGATTGCGGCAGTGCTTGATATCGCAGCTCAGCCCCATTCACTTCCATGGGGCTGTGCTGCTCCTAGGCCACGTCATCAATGAAAGTGTCTTCCCTGTCCTTGGAAAAACTAGGAGAAGGCCGCGGCGCTACTGCGAGTGCTGCTGTTTTCTCAAACAGCAGATCAGCAGGGGTCCCGGGTGTCGGATCCCCACCGAACAGATACTGATGACATATCCAGAGCATAAAACAACTTATCAAAAGAAAAAAAACGCATGAAAGGCTGCACATCACCGCCTAAAAGCTGTGCTTATTAAAAACCTAGTATACAATAAAAACCCTGTGCAGGACAAAAAAATAGTAAATGCAATGCACAACCATGTGCACAGCCAGTCCTAAAGAAGTGCAAACATTTACTGCCAAGATGCACTTTATTGCATTAGGTTAGTACTGTGCAGTGCAGCAGGGTGAGCTCAGGGAGTCTGCTGAGGCAGTAATATGACCCAGAAAGCCTCTCTGCCAGTCGTTTCAGAGGATAATAGATCTTTGTAGGAGATGTTTCCGGTATCGTACTGTTGTCTGGCTATGACATTAGTACCCGTTCTGCAGACTGTGCCTCCTGATGTCACCTTGGCATGAAACGCGTTGTTCACATAACCAGAATGACCAAACATATCCGTTAACATACCCGTAACACTCCCATGCACTCGTTCATCCGGCATTGTGTGTCCTGTGTAATCTGTTTGTTCTTTGCAAACAAGACATTTTACCTCGTGGACCTTGGCAAACAATTCAGTTGTATTGAAATATATTGTAAACTACTACCGGGACAAATCGCTCATTAAGTAAAGTAGTCCACAGGCATTAGGGCCTATTTACATAGGCCGGCGCTCACATTCTGGTGAGCCATATTTACATGCAGCCATCTTTGTTTCTGTATGGGGATGAATGATCTATACTATGATCATTGATCCCCCAAACAGATTTGTTGGTTTTCAGCAGCACACTAAGCTGTACACTGATTGGCTGCAGTAGTCACATGGGTAGATGACTGGCCACTTTCGCACATCATACTTCTGTGGGGGGGGGTATAGCATGTGAATATTGCGGGTGCTCTTTTGAATTTGAATTCCTATGCCGCAGCACACGGTACACAAGCTGCCAGTACACGGGATATGAAGTGTTGTCATAGGAACGCCAAATTAAAAGAGCCCAGTTTATATCATGTGAAATAAGCGTTAATATTTTCCCACATTTTTCGTGTACTGTAATGACCTTCCCTATGGTTCTCCTTAGCCATGTCTGTGCCATGGAAACGCTGCAGGGTGTACAAAAATAATGAACACGTCCCCAAATCTTCCAGATAATGAGCGAGATTCCCAGGTGAGAAGCCTGTAAGGATCAAGCAAGCTGCGATATAATTCCAGCCCATTATCCCTTGTTCTGATTAATTGTTCCATGCTATTAACAAGTCCAGGGGCCGCCATCCCCCATCACCGCTTGTCAGCCGCCTCTTGTCTTCGTCAGGAGCTCCCTAGTTACTCAACTGCATACGGCAGCCACATTTTCATCATGATTGCCTCTTTAAGAAAGGTCAAGAAACATATGTGATGATTAGAGGTCAGTGGTAAGAAAAAAAAAAACCTTGAGGTGGGTATAACCTCTTAATACATAGGCCGTGAGTGAAGAGGGTGGAGTTTCTAATGGGCCTGATGAAGGTCAAGAGGCTGTGGCCATCACTGAGGATGTGTTTGAGAGCCCATAAGCCTTCACCTCTAGTACATACTGTTCTTACTACGCCCCAAACCATCCCCTCCCTTATTATATTTTATATATTGTGTCACATGTTTGGAGTTGTCAGAGACTTTATGGTGCTGGTAGTCGTTTTGTTACTATGGTGTCCTTTTCAGACTAATTTATTGAGTCCTGTTTTATCACAAGGCACTAAATACCCCTTTAAACCTTGCACCTATCACCTTTCAGTCTAAACCCATCCTGAAAACGAGTTCTAATTATTGCAGATTTGTTTTTAGAGCTTTGCAAGGGACAAGATGGGAATTGGAGATCAGCAGTATATAGATAGCTGTGTGGCTCCCGACAGCTTCCACGTGCCGTGGTAATCCTCCATCAGGCACACTTTGTACATCAGCTTCCCATGGAGTGTGCTACAGTTTTTCTTCTGATGCTTTCTTGGAGGATGTGATAGGGAGCGCCTATATGTGAAATAAGAGGCACACTGAGGTACGGAGCCCTAAAATGACTTCATATAAAATGAAGCCTTTTCCCATCTTAAAAAGTAATAGCATATTTCTAGGATATGCCACCACTTAATAATAGGTGGTGTCGTACCTCTGGGACACCCACTATCCTGGAAGTTAAAGGGTTTCTGTCACCAGTTTTGGGCATATAAAACAGGATGACATTTGCAATGTGCAATTGTCACCTGATGCCCAAAGTGTTACTCACTCTCTGATTGCAGTCCCCGTTTTTGTATAAAATCGACTTTAGTAATATGCAAATGATCCATTACTAGGTGCAAGGGGCGGTAACCCTGCACCTAGTATCGCCATTTCCCCACCTTTAGGTACGCCTACTTTCTTGCGATGGACAGGGCCAGGCAGCTCGCTCTATCTGCTGCCGGCCCTGTCCGCGCTGCAGATCCCGTGCGGCCTTCATTCGGCGCAGTGAGTGCCGCTGGCTCCCGGCTTCATCACTGCGCCTGCGCTGAATGAAGGCCGCACGGGATCTGCAGCGCGGACAGGGCCGGCAGCAGATAGAGCGAGCTGCCTGGCCCTGTCCATCACAAGAAAGTAGGCGTACCTAAAGGTGGGGAAACGGCGATACTAGGTGCAGGGTTACCGCCCCTTGCACCTAGTAATGGATCATTTGCATATTACTAAAGTCGATTTTATACAAAAACGGGGACTGCAATCAGAGAGTGAGTAACACTTTGGGCATCAGGTGACAATTGCACATTGCAAATGTCATCCTGTTTTATATGCCCAAAACTGGTGACAGAAACCCTTTAATAAAGTGATGGAAATATTATATTTATATTATTTTAAAAACCCTTGCACATGAGGCCTTAAAAGTGTTTTCCGAGGCTGGAAATGGCCCTCCATACTCCCGGGCCCCTCGCGCTGAATATACTTACCTGGCTCCCCGCTTCCTTCACTGCTTCTGGTCCGGGCACCGCCGTAGCTGCTTTTCCCCTGTGCATGGATGAACACATCCAGTGTTGGGGGGGGGGGAGCAGCCAATGGCAAGCGGCGACGAGCCTCCCTAGCGTCACCAGCGATGCTCGTCACCTTCACTGTCTGCCATTGGCTGCCCCCCCAACACCGGATGTTTTCATCCACCACGCACATGGAGAAGCAGCTGCGGCGGTGTGGTGAGCAAGATAAGTAGGATCAATGTGAGGGGCCCGGGCGTATAGGGGGGCCATTTCCAGCCTCGGATAACCTCTTTAAGGTACTATTAAACCAGCAGATGTCATACAGATCACAAGAAGATTTTCTTTTTATACACCTTGATAATCCTTCATACTTGCAGTTGTTACTTGTTCACTTTTAAATAGTTGTTATTACATGTAAAGATGGTGGACAGACACTTGGTCAAGAGGGTGGTCTTCAGGTGGAATGGTAGGTGTGACCATGGATGACGTCGTGGGGATCGGTCTACATCACATGATAACCACGTACTCTACCACCTACTGTATGTCGCAACTACCACAATATCGAAGTAGCAATAATACCGTGGCTCCTGTACCGTGGTTCATTTGTAAATGGCACACCAGCCAAAAGAATATTCAATCCCCATCCAGTCACGTATTTCCTCCTCAGGGTAGTCAATGGAAAAGAACATGTAAATTTCAAAGTCACACCTATTGCCACTCCCAAAGGCAGGTATGAGATTGTTAGCAACGACTCCATATTGTACGAACTGATCTATTATACTAGGTAGGCTCGTCCCCACCTGCCATTGGCTGCCCCCCATCTCCGACACTGGATGTTTTCATCTGTGCACCGGGAGAAGCAGCAGCGGTGGTGCGGGGACCTGGGTAAATATAGCCAGGGGGAACGGGGGTGCTGGGATCATGTTTTTTTTTTTTTTAGCATTGGATAACCCCTTTAAAGTCGCAGTAGAAGTGATGACCATTGGTTGTACCGCCAAGCACTAAAGCCAAGGGCAGAGGGTTCTCAGGGCACCAGTGTCTGTTCCAGCAGCCGCCCGGTGCCAAGAGTAGAGGAAAGACATAATGTGCCTGATCCTAGAACTAATTTGCATATATTGTAAACAGGCATTATCTGCAGCCCAGTTACTCCTACCATTTACATGCTGAGAGCGCTGCTAATGAAACCTAATGGACGTCTACGATAACGGCCGCCAAGAGCAGCAGCAGTGCGCTACTATCGGTGGAATTGGACGAGCTTATGGAGTGCGCATAAACTTTAAATAACACGTGAAAATCGCTAAGCCTGCTTCACGCCATTAGAAAGTGCATTCTCTGCGGAGAACCAGGTCCACATTTATACGTAGAGAAATGTTGCTTTTGTGAGCGGCTGTGTTAAAGGCATCTGTCAGCAGTTTTGTACCTATGACACTGGCTGACCTGTTACATGTGCACTTGGCAGCTGAAGACATCTGTGTTGGTCCCATGTACATATGTGCCTGCATTGCTGAGAAACATGATGATTTATTATATGCAAATGAGTCTCTAGGAGCAACAGGGGCGTTACCATTACACCTAGAGGCTCAGCTCTATCTTCTACTGCCGCGCCCTCTGCGCTGGTGATGACAGGACCACATGTGATGACGTTTTCACTGCCTGGTCCTGTCAATCAAAGTGCATAAGGTGCGGCAGTTACCAAGAGAGCAGAGCCTCTAGGTGTAATGACAACACCCCTGTTGCTCCTAGAGACTCATTTGCATATAATAAAACATCATTTTTCTCAGCAATGCGGGCACATATGAACATGGGACCAACACAGATGTCTTCAGCTGCCAAGCGCACATGTAACAGGTCAGCCAGTGTCATAGGTACAAAACTGCTGACAGATGCCCTTTAAGGTCACAAATAACCCCCATGGCCATAGGACACTGGTTAACAAATTTTGCAGACTCTCCCATTAGAAAGAAGTGTATGTTTTTGAGATACAGATGCAAAAAAAACAAAAAAAAAAACTGAGAAACATGTGAAAACTAATGCAATTTTGGAATATGTCTTTTTAAATTTAACCAATTTGCTTCTATAGACTAAAGGCGTTGAATAGCTGTAGGCTGACCAATCGTCTCAATCGACTCCCTCCGGGCCCCCCCCCCCTATACACATACACGTTCACCTCAGCCATTCAGTGGAGAGCGGGAAGGGGCTTATCTCCAGGGAAAAGCCAAAAGGATTGGGCAAAAATCTCCATTTTGCCCGAACCTTCTCTCCTGTGACGTCATATGTAGACTTTGGCCGAATTAGTGTCTGAGTGGAGGTCCAACCACTGGGATCCCCACTGATCAGGAGGGTGGAGTTGGTTGAGCATATGCCCTGCTGATCCATTCATTGTCCACCCGTCTGCTTAGCCGTGTCCGATACTTTGGATATGTGATGAGAACAGCACTGTAAAGCAAGCCACACTGGGTACATTCAATAGGGATATCTTTGTGACTTTGCCCTTATTCTGAAGGTGATGATTAGGTGTATAATAGTTTTGGTCAGGCACGTGAGCAGTATAGAGTATTATCTATAAACCCATGCTATGAGAAATATTAACCCTTTAATTCCCACTTTTGGATTCCGCCTCTGGGCAGCGGGCACACATTAGTAACAACATTGGCACGAGCCCTGCGTGTAGTCAGCGCTGCCCTGCTGTGGTAAGCAGTCTGTGTAACGGGCAGACGTTCTGCTCCTTGTTATTAATAGGGACTGATTCAGCGCTCAGATATGTGGCTCTCAGAAGTGTTGTGTCTCCTGTGTCGGCCAGTGACCTGTCTCTGGCATAGTAACACAGCGAGGACGGCATGCCTGCAATGTGACTGATTATCGGCTTGTTTTTCACCTTTTGCCTGAGGTCATTTCCAGCTAGGATGTCAACAAATGTGAGACGGCAGAAGAGCTGAATGACCGTCCGCCTTCACCTGGTACTCCTGAGAGAAGGCCGGTCAGGCTGGATGTGGTCTTCAACGCTGGGAGATGGACACGGCCGTGTATTGTAAGAAACCAGAACTTAGTAGGGGGCAGAAGAGGTGCCAGTGGGACAGAACCACTGGCATATCTTCCGTGCCAAATTTAAAGAAGAACTCCCGCAAAAAATTTTATTCCATGTCCTGCTAGAAATGTACATGATGTAATCTGTAGTGAATGTCATTTTCTTACCAGTAGCTGAATTTTTGAGTTATATCATCCTGAAGTTTCTTATCTGTGTCATGTGACTAGGAATTAGACCCACCAACTCACACAGAGACTTATGTGTGGACAGGAAGTCTAATTCTCTATGTATTCCTATGGGAGCCTCACTTTCAGTCTCAGGAATGAATAGAGCAGTGACTGGCTTCCTGTCCTGGGTCAGTTGGAGGTCAGGGAGTTGGTCACATGATCCAGCTACAATAAGAAGAGAGTGGAAACTCTCGATTTCAGCATCTGATAAGAAAACGACAATCACTACAGATTATATCATGCACCTTTCTAACAGGTCAGAGAATAAAACATTTTTGCGGGAGTTGATATCATGATTGTAAAACGGTCAAAAAGCATCCTTCCACTGCTCAATTGGACCTGTACATGGAAGATGACTTACCTGCTTCCTAGAGCTGTCTGCTTGCTCGTCTCTTCCAGGCTTGCAATGCTCCTCTGGACTCCTTCAATATAAATATATACGGTTTGACATTACCGCAGCCGATTACTGGCCGCGGCAGTGACCGACTTTCCTTACAAATGGTCACATGACTCAGGGAGAGCCAGCCTCCGTCGCAGCCAGTGATTGGCTGCGGAGATATCAAACAGCATTTTGAAAGTGGAGGAGCATCACAAGCAGAGAGTAGAAGGAGCAGGAGGCAGGTAAGTACTTTTCCCTTTACAAGCCCAGTAAAGTAGGGTGGGGGGGTGCAGGTTTGCCAAAACCCCCCTCACCCATTCTTGCACAACTTCTTTATAAGGGGTGTTCCCCTCTTGGACAATCCTGTTTTAATAGCTTCATGCATTCCCCATGTAATAACAATTCTGGAGCATCTATTCTTATGTCTGTATGTTGTGCCATTCCTCTATTATGTCTACTAGAAGTTATGAATAAATTGCTAGCAGTCTGCAGTAAGGGTACAGAGGGGAGGTAACCAGTTGGGGGTGTGTACCTGCACAGTCTGACAATGGCGGCGCTGACTGGATAGAGTCGGTCTGTGCAGGTACACACCCCCAACTGGTCACCACCCCTCTGTACCCTTACTGCAGACTGCTGGTAGAAATAATAAAGGAATGGCACAACAGAGAGTGATAAGAATAGATGATCCAGAATTGTTATTACGTGGGGAATGAATGTACGGTAGCTGTTAAAACAGGCATGTCAGGAGTGGTGACAGGTCCTCTTTAAAGGATGAAACTGAGCATGTGCGGCCATCTCGGTGAGCCGTGCAAAGAAATAAGAAAACAAACAGCAGGTGGCGCTATACAGATAGATTTTATTGAATAACTCAGTGGCTATGCCATATTTTTAATAACATGTAAGTATAAAAGTGTTCAGATCCAGGTGCTGGCTTGAAAACTGTAGAATATATTTTGTGGGGCAACCCCTTAAATGTGCCTAGTGGTGGCACTGCAGGGAAACTGAATACTTACTGCCAGCTTTCCCCATAGGTTACATCCAGGGGCCACACTGTGATCTCATTACCGAAAGGCCCTTCTTATAATTAGAATGTGTCAAAAGTGGGCAATCCTTTGGTAACGTCCAGTCGTTACGGATCCCTTCTCTGCGGCCATTTATTAGGCTGGTCCTTCAGCCTGACATCTCGTGCTTGGCAATCTGAATGTGTTAATCCGAGCCCAGGGGCAGGATAGCCGCATGTCTTATCATCAGATCACACATTCGTCCTGATACTCCATACCCAGTGTGATCCCCAGGATGTTCCTGTGTATGGCCACTTAATCTCTGTGGGATTGTCATGCGTTCTGGGAGAGCTGGAGACCGGCCAACGTAGTCCTCGTAGAAGCATCTTCTGTTGTTTCTTCTGTGTTGTCTGAAGCAGGGGGACTTTGATCTCACTTTGCAGAAGTTGCTCTGTTTGTGCACTTTGTCAGCATATGATTATTGTTCGTCGCTCAAATTCCTCTATCCCCCTCCCCCCCCCTTCCTGGTGATTAACCACTTCCCAAGAGCTCGTCTCCATTATCTCTATTTGCAGCTCGCTCCTTCTAAAGCCTTTTCCCAGTCTGATCTTCAAAAGTGCCAGTTCCTTTCTTGGGATGTTATCTCCGTGTGCCAGCTGTGGGGGACCTGTACGCTCAGATCAGTAGGTTGTGGGTGGCCAGATTGTAAGGGAGCGCTATTTAGTCGCCGAATTTGTTTCCATGAGTCAAAGAGGGTCAGACAAATGGAAAGCGACCCTGGTAGAGGAAAACCCGGTCCCTGGGAAGCATCGTCCCTGGACACTAGTGGAAACATGCCTTCTTGTGATTATGGGGGATCAGGCTGTATTGGGATTTATTTTAATAATTTTATTTTATTTTTTTTTGCCTGTACATAATCCCCCATATCTGCCATTTAGTTATTGGCTCGTACTTTGTTATCTCGAGGGATCCCGCTCTGTACTAATCCGTAGAAAATCCACTTAAATTTGGCGCGTAAACGTCTCTTCTACAGATAGCAGCAACATACACAAGTCATTGCGTTACGGGATTACAAAAACGAAGGACATCACTTTATAACTTTTTTAAAAAGTTTTTGGCTCAATCCGGGACTGGAGAATTGACAGTGAAGCTTTTTGTAGTTTTTGATGTTCCCATTACTGTTTGTATTGAATATAGATTTTTTTTTTTTTGCATGTAAACCAGTGGCGTGCAGCCTGTGACTCTCTCCGGTTGTTTAAAAGGGACACAACCATGAAAATGTATCACATATTAACAGTGACATTTTTGTTAATTTTTTTTGTCACTCAACGTATTCTACTTCCTGTCCTGTCTCTTTAAAAGGGTTTTCCGAGTTTTTTTTTTTTTTTTTTTTTTTATACTGATGACTAGTGTTGAGCGAACTTCTGTTTTCCAGTCCAGTGTACACAGTTCGGGTTATCTAAGAATTCCGTTATGGATTCGACTACCATAAGTTTTATGGTCCTTGGTAGCGGAATCCATAACGGAATTCTTAGATAACCCGAACCTTGTACGCTGAACTTGAAAACAGAAGTTCGCTCAACACTACTGATGACCTATCCTCTGGAGGGTCATCAGTATCTGATCATTGGGGGTTCGACACCCAACTGTTTGAGAAGGCATCGGTGCTCCTGTGAGCGCAGAGCCGTACATTGTAGTAGTATTGGTATCGCCGCTCAGCCACATTCACTTGCTGCTCCTAGGCCACTTGATCGATGAACGTGTTGTCACTAGCCTAGACAAATTTGGGAGATGGTGGTGCAGCCTTCTCAAACAGCTGATTGGCGGGGATCCTGGGTGACGGACCCCCACAGATCAGATCTCGGAAAACCCCTTTAACTTCTTCTCTTTGGACTTTTAGCACTGTAAACAGCCTCGCATGATTTTCTCAGTCAGACCATTCGTTGAGACCCGAGAGGAAAAGGGAATCTGTGATTCAGTTGGACCATTGGGGGGTGGGGGACTATATCACTTTATGGAGACTACCTAAAAAGCATCTGGAGTCTTATAGGCCAGGCAACTCTCCTCTGGAAGTCTGGGAAGAAAGGAATGCAAATCTTTTCTTAGCAAGCTCTGCCCGTGCATTGGGGACCACAAATTGCGATTATCGTCCAGTGTAATCCAGCCTTTAGTCTTGGTCTCAGAAGTATCTGCCAGGGTGTGGCTTAGCGGTATACAGTATATTCCCATTCTTCTGAGGTCAGGTACAGACTGTTGCTCTTCTCTTTGGACCCATTCCCACTCCTACCAGCATGTAGCTGTTTGGTATGACTGGGTGTGTTTTTTCTTTTTCGTGCCCTGCCTTTTACTAGATCAGAAATACACACTGGAGGCAGGGATGTGGACTTAGCTTATCTCTGTATATACTAGCCTTGCTTTCTGAAGCTTGGTCAGATATTGTTTGTTTGCAGCCATGATAACGGTGCCCGAACAATGGACCCTTATCTTATCTCACTCAGGAGGTTTCAGAATTCACTGGTGACTAGTATAATCTTATTCTATAACCAGTTTGTAGACATAACCATTCTCCTATCTGATGGGTGGTTATATTATATATTATAATAGTCGCACTGGTAAGAGATTACATGGAACCTTGTGGACTATTGAAGCGAACATTGTCCCAATTACTGCCAAAATGATTGCCTAAATTCTCAGCCACATTTTGAAGCATCTATAAGGCTACTTTCACATTAGCGGCAGCACGGATCCGGCAGGTTAAGGGTGCCACCGGAAACGCGCTCCGGCCCCACACCTGTCAGACAGTGTCATACATACATACATACATACATACATACACTTACATACATATATACTGTACTTACATAGGCCCGGACAGCAGGAGGAGGACGGCACGCACAAGGGTAGGTTTACCCACAGCGCCACCTGCTGGAGGGAGGGGAAATTGCAGGGAGACGGATCCGGAATGACCCCCCCATTGAAAGTCAATGGAGGACAGATCCATTTACCATTGTGTCACACCAAACGTCCCCATTGACTTGCATTGGAGGTCATTCAGGATCCGTCTTGGTGCGGATGCCCAGACCGGAGAGCAAACCGCAGCATGTTTCAGGAGCACTCCGTTGTCTTCAGTTCAGTTTTGTCCCCATTGACAATGAATGGGGACAAAACTGAAGCGTTTTATTCCGGTATTGAGCCCCTATGACGGAACTCAATACCGGAATTCAAAAACGCTAATTTGAAAGTAGCCTAAATCAGTGGCATACAGATTCACTTTTACGGGGACACGTTTTTAAAGGTTTTTTTTTTTTTTACAGTGTGATGTAAGGCATAGATATAATGTGAACGCAGCCTTGCTTAGCCATCAGGTTCAGCTCTATATCACTACAGTTATCATATGTATGATTGAAAATTTGCGCTTGCTCACAGTCCATTCCCATAGGATACATTGGAGGACAATTTCTTAACGTACCGTTGTGTGAATGATGAGCAGTGTAATGTAGGAAATGTCATCGTTGTCCATTACTCCTTTAATTTTTAGGCCAACTTCTGGGAAAGGTTTCCCTAATTTCCAGGATGTGCACTTATCCCGACCTTGGCCATTTATTTCTGGCTTCTGTCCTGAAATACAACCATGTGCATGAAGCTTCAAAGCTGTATGTAGTCCAGGATGTTGATATTGATGGCCTGTGCTCACCCCCCGCTGCTCCGCATCCCCACCGATCACCAGAACTACACACGAGCCGATAACTGCAGTGCTGCTGCCATTCACTAACATGGTAGCAGTGCTGCAGTTACCCGTTCCGTCTGCTACACGGTGGACAGAGCTGTATAGTTCTGCTGGCGGAGCAGCAACAAAACTATTAAAGGGATTGTCTGGTTCCAGGAGGAACCACCGCTAGTCCACTGGTCACATCAATTAACACCACTGCAGCCAATCACTGGCCCGGAGGTGACTGCTTAGGCAAGTATTTGGACCCCCAGAACAGTAGGGGTTTAAAGGGGTTGTCAGAAGGAAACCGGACAGCCCCCGGGATCCTCTTGAAATAAAGAACAGGTAAGTACTTACCTGCCAGATCCCGTGCCGTGGCTGCAGCGGTGACATCACATCAACAACACATGACATTGTGGCCAGTCACTGGCCTTGTCTGTTGCAGCGCTGAAACAGTGATTGACCGCAGCAGCTGCGTTTTGTAGACATGATGTCACCGCTGCAGCCAGGTAAATTGGATCTTGCCGTTTTTAAAATTTTTTTTTTTTTAAATCAAAGCTTTTAAATATGATTTGAAAGCGGCTTTAAAGTGTGTCGGGTGATTAATAAAAATGGAGCAAATCATTTTCGACAGTCGGACCGGAGATACATTGCTAAGTGCGCCCCAGTGGTTTTTTTATTTATTTATTTTTTGAATTAAAAAAAAAAACAAAAAACAAGATCCTGCTGTGACGTGATCATGAACCTGTTGACCCAGATATTCCTTGCTGCCGTGCAGTGAAGCGTCACAGGACGTTTTCATATGAAAATCCTCCCCAGCCGTCCATTGTGCTGACTCAGGCCGTGACCTGCAGCTGTTATCACTGCTCTGTGGACTTTGTATCCCGGGAAGGAAGAAGGTTCGCTAAATTTACTGTCATTCCCGACCTTCGCAGTCCGCCCCTGGATCCTGTTTACTGCCCATACGTAAGCAGGTTAGATTTCATTTGTGCGCTTTTAGGGGAGCCGTCACGAAAAGGGTTAAACTGTAACTCTAATGAATTAGAGATGTCATAGATCATTAACACTGCAGTATGTGACCAAAGGAACAGACGGAATTAACCTCTTAGTAAACTGAACTTGTACTCATGGACACGACCCTAACTATTTTGTGGCCCGCATCTGTAAGTCCGTTTTGCCAAGGGTAGAACATGTCCTATTCTTGGCCGCGAAATTCAGACCATTGAAGTCAACGGGACTGCGAAAAAAAAAAAGTGATGCAACAAGGACGTCATCTGTATTTTGTGGATCTCCGTTTTGCAGACCGTGTGCTTGAGGCCTAAGCTTGATGAAGGCTGCGCTCCATTGTACAGATGTGTTGTCTTTTGCTGCCATTTCACCTTGGTCATGGAGAGGACCTGCTCTCCTGACATGTCAGATTTTAGCAGCCAATCACTGTCCTTAGCGGTCTAGCATGGAAGACAGTGATTGGCTGCAGCCTTCACATGTCATATACTGGCATGTCCACATTGCAACAAGAGGCGGGGGGAGGACCGAACCAGAAACGGGGAGAATAGCGCCAGACAAAGGCTTGAGTATAATATGATTTTTATTTAATTTTTTGGGGCTATTGGGAGGCTAGATTTTTAATGATATTGGGCAATCCCTTTAAGGGCTCATCAGGGGCGGATTGGCCATAGACCTTACAGGGAAATTTCCCGGTTGGCCAATGCCCAGGGCGCCATCTGGGCCCTCCTAATTGCCAGCAAGTGGAAGTTTTGGGGATGTATTTAGTACTGCTGGCAGTATTTTGTGATGGACTGTGGTATTTGGCTCTGTTGGGGTGGTATAATGTGCCACAATATGGTATTGCTGGCCCTGCCTTCCATAAATTTGGACCCAACTACAAAATGGGGCCACTTTTAGTATTTTTTCCAGGGCCACTTTAAGTTCCCAGTCCGCCCCTGGGGCTCATGCACACGACCGTGTCCGGCCAGGCCCGGCAAAACCGCTTGAATGGTTCGGAAACCGGAAGGTTGGCGTGAACCGGAAGGCAAAGCCCCACAGAGCGCGACAGGGGCCCGGACGGCACATGGTCGTGTGCATGAGCCCTAAGGTTGGGTTCACATAAGCGCACTGAGCTCAGGTGGAGGAACAGACTGCCGGAGTTCACCGCCCCGTTCACTGTAACAGGATCCAGGGGGTTTTGGACGCTTTCCGGCATATATGCTGCGTGTAGTATTTTTTTTGTCCGTCTGAAAGCCGTTATGTACATCGGATTACAGCATAATCCATAAGTTGTGGCCACAGTCTGACCCACTTTGCAATTCTGAAATGTTCTCCTTTAAGCCGTATCCACCAGAAAACCTCTTTATGTCCGTTTTCCCATGGGAAAGTCATGGTGACCATTTATGCTCCTAATGAGAATTTTTTGGGCTTTTTGTCAAACCCTGCAGTGATGTCGAGTTGTCCACAAGTTTCTTGAAATGATGAAATGCTTTTTCATTTTCTTTGTGTACATAGTGTTCCCTGCATAAATTTTTCACTTAATATTTTAATGGTTTGCACATGATAGAGCTGCAGTTAAATACCCTAAAACCCTGCGGTTTTTGTAGTGCCATTTGTTTTCCTGCCAAAATGTAGAAGCCCCCTTATAGCATATACAGCGTGTCAGCTACCTATGTTAACTGTCTGTCTGAGAGTCGGAGCGCTGTGGTCATTGTATTTTGTAGGATGGCAGCAAATGTGCCGTCATTGTCTTGTGAAGTGAAGGGAGGCGCTGAATCGGTAACGCAGGTGTGAATACAAAAACTGATCTAGACACAGATAGAAGGAGACATACATCTATAGAAGAATTGCTGGATGGAGCTCCCCATGAGCAGGATCCTGGAGGACCTGGCAATGTGTGCATTACCTGGACAGTCTGCTGATTCCAGTGTGAACAGTGTAATACCTCATTTTACCTGTGGTGGTGCTGCAGGGAAATGAAACGCTTACTGCCAGGTTCTCCCACTGCTGATTGCAAATGGTCACCAGCAAGGCACACTGATTTGGTCCCACAGCAGACACACTGTGATTTAAAGGGCCCCACCGGCAAGGCACACTGTGATTAAAAGGGCCCCACCGGCAAGGCACATGTGATTAAAGGGGCCCACCAGCAGGCACACTGTGATTAAAAGGCCCCACCGGCAAGGCACACTGTGATTAAAGGGGCCCACCAGCAAGGCACACCTGTGATTAAAGGGCCCACCGGCAAGGACACACTGTGATTAAAGGGGCCCCACCAGCAAGGCACACTGATTAAAAGGGCCCCACCGGCAAGGCACACTGTGATTAAAAGGGCCCCACCGGCAAGGCCACTTGATTAAAAGGGCCCAC
This sequence comes from Rhinella marina, assembly GCA_900303285.1. Classification (NCBI taxonomy): domain Eukaryota; kingdom Metazoa; phylum Chordata; class Amphibia; order Anura; family Bufonidae; genus Rhinella; species Rhinella marina. The sequence goes on along the minus strand of ONZH01005172.1, from coordinate 43,151 downwards.
CGGCAAGGCACACTGTTGATTAAAGGGGCCCCACCAGCAAGGCACACTGTGATTAAAGGGGCCCCACCAGCAAGCACACTGTGATTAAAGGGGCCCCACCAGCAAGGCAGGCACACTGTGATTAAAGGGGCCCACCAGCAAGGCACACTGTGATTAAAGGGGCCCCACCAGCAAGGCACACTGTGATTAAAGGGCCCCACCAGCAAGGGCACACTGTGATTAAAGGGGCCCCACCAGCAAGGCACACTGTGATTAAAGGGGCCCCACCAGCAAGGCACACTGTGATTAAAGGGGCCCCACCAGCAAGGCACACTGTGATTAAAAGGGCCCCACCAGCAAGGCACACTGTGATTAAAAGGGCCCCACCAGCAAGGCACACTCCAATTAAAGGGGCCCCACCAGCAAGGCACAGTGGGATTAAAAGGGCCCCACCAGCAAGACACACTGAGATTAACAGGGCCCCACCAGCAAGGCACACTGTGATTAAAGGGGCCCCACCAGCAAGGCACACTGTGATTAAAGGGGCCCCACCAGCAAGGCACACTGTGATTAGTATACTGTGAAGGGACCCTCCTAACAAAATGGCACTGCCATGGGCTCCTAGTGGCAGCCATAGAGGACAGGCACATAAATAATGCTTATGGGGGTTGTCCCACAAAAAAATATTCCTGAGTTTTCAAACCAGCACCTGGATCTGTAATTGCATGTAATAAAAAATTTAGTGTAGCCACTGAGTTATTCAATAAAATGTATCTGTATAGCGCCACCTGCTGTTTCTTTTATTTCTTTGTCCGGCTTACTTAGATGGCCACGCATGCTCAGTTTGATCCTTCAACTGCCTCCTGAGCTGTGATAGAGAGAGGCAATGTGAGATCTCTGGATCCATGTGAGGTACAGGGCTGGTTCTAGCTTTGTTAGAAAGAGATTGTCATGTTTTTTACGTTAAAGGGGTTCTCCAGGATTTAAGAAAATTAAAATACTTAAATATTACTTTATTATAAGTATATTCCCAAATACCTTTAGTTAGTTACAAAGACTCGTTTTGTCTAGGGAGCAATCATTAGGAGAAACAAAATGTCTGCAGTCCTATTACACAACATACAAAACCTGCCCTAATCACACAGCAGGACAAGTTACTTCACAACACTGAGCTAAAGAGCTGCCTCATCCTCCTCTCTGCTCTGCTTGTCAGGGATTATCATCCTGGATACAGCTGATCTTTAGCTACGTTTCTGTAGGAATGGAGTTCTTGAGAAGACATGAAGTAGAGAGGATGGACAGGACAGACTGTGGTAATGGAGACTGCATACAAGTGCTGCCACTCATCACTCCCACCCTCCTCTCTGTACTTCATGTATCCTCATAAACTCAATTCCTACAGAGATTCATTTTATCAACTGTATTCAGTTGATACCTGACGAGCAGAGAGGAAGATGAGGCAGCTCTTTACCTCAGTGTTGTGAAGTAACTTGTCCTTATGTGTGATTAGGACAGGTTTTGTGTGTACTAATAGGACGGCGGCCATTTTATTTCTCCTAATGATTGCTCCCTAGACAAATAAGCCACCATAGTTAATGAAAGGCATTTGGGAATATATTTTTAATATTTAAATATTTTCATTTTCTTAATTCCTGGAGAACCCCTTTAATCATGGGATAACCCCTTTAATGCCTCTGTATTGTTAGCTGTTTCCTCCACTCACCGCTCAGGATACTAAATGGCAGTACCTTTCGGTTGTTCCTCAGTGTGGTATTAGGACATTACATACTCACTGATCTGGTACAGGCTGTCATCTCATGCTGGTGTCTTCTCTTCAGCTGTCCCAGCTCTGATCCTTTACAGTTTATCCAGCGCGGCTACTGTATCTGCTGTGAAATAACCCTCCTCAGGCCGGCTCTATCCTCACAAGCCAAAAGGGTGCTTTTACATATCAGCTTTTCTTTCTGGTGTCATCATGACACTTATGCATCAGATTTTCAGATTTGTTCCAAGAAACAAGTGTCAGCGTTGCTCATGGCAACCATTAAATTCTTGCATTCCTCCTTCCATCTGATTGGCTTCCGTAGGAGGCACCAGCAGGTATTATACAGGAGCCCATACACAAGGCTGGGATTGGAGCTTACCGTCATACATACCAAAGAGTTGGAGTAGTAAGGCTCCATGACATCCATAGGCAGCTGTCAGCAACCTATTGTCCTACATAGATCTTAAAGGGTTTCTGTCACCAGTTTTTTCGGTATGAATCAGGCTGACATTAGAGATGTGCTAATGTCACCTGATTCCAAATATATATCTGTTTATTTACTGGTGCCCCCATTTTTATATAAATGAACTTTTATTTTATGCTAATTAAGGCTCTAGGTGCAAGGGGCGTTACCCCTGCTCCTAGAGGCTCTGTTGATTGACAGGAACCAGGCAGAGAAGAAACACTCCATTCACCATAGCTTGCAAGGACCTTCAATGATGTCATGACCATGTGATCAGTCACATGGTTTAGGAGGAGACAGGCTGTTTGTGTGATCCTAACCATGTGACTGATCACATGGTCATGACATCATTGAAGGTCCTTAAAAGCTATGGTAAATGGAGTGTTTCTTCTCTGCCTGGTCCTGTCAATCAACAGAGCCTCTAGGAGCAGAGGTAACGCCCCTTGCACCTAGGAGCCTTATTAGCATAAAATAAAAGTTCATTTTATATAAAAATGGGGGCACCAGTAAATAACAGATATATGTTTGGAATCAGGTGACATTAGCACATCTCTAATGTCAGCCTGATTCATACCGAAAAAACTGGTGACAGAAACCCTTTAATGGAGTTTTCCGGGTCCAGATCCTTGGAATAGGCCATCAGTATAGGATCGGAGGGGTCTGACTCTCTCTATACAGAGAATTACAGCTTTGTCCTATTCCAATGAAAGTAGACGGCTTGGAGTGTAAGCAGTGAAGAGGCTGCGTTACTTGACCAAGCTGATCGGCAGTGGTGCTGACAGTCGGACCCCCGTCGATCGGTTATTGATTGCCTATCCTAGGGGTAGACATCAATATTGTAAATCCAGAAAAAGCCATACAGCTTCTCAGGAGAGAATACCTCTGTACATATAAAGTCTGATAGGTTATGCCATGGTTTTTTTCCGGTATGGTTCAGTATGAATTAGGCCAGTTTTATGCCAGTGTATTCCGTCCAGGAAACATGCTCCATGTGTGAGCTGTATTGCCAGTGACACAAACGTAACGATTTATAATCCTGGGAATTCCAGTCTGACCGCGCTGTACTGAACTGTACTCACATCACAGTACAGTTCAGTAGACCCGAGGTCGGGCAGGAACACACTGCATTATAAATCATTGTATTCCTGTGAGTTCATGTCAATGAACACAATGGAATTCATGCGTTTTTTTTTTACTAGCATTTTCTTTGTGTGTGTGTGGAGGGGGGGTGTCATTTTATTTATTTTTTTTTAGACTTTTCTTTTACCTATTTATTTAGGTATTTGTATTGTAAATGTAAAAGCCGCCCCTCGCTTGTGCCTTTTCTGAATGATCTAACAGCATCATTTACAGTACGTACAATACTCCTGATCCATGTGTTTTCCGCATCCGTATGTCCGTTCCTCAGAGGGATAGAACATGTACTATACTTGGCCGCAAAATGTAGACAACAATGCGGATGTGACACTGACTCTACATACGGTCGTGTGCATGAGGTTTTGGAGGGGGGCAGTGATATGGTGTCGGGTTCTGGTTCAGGCTTGGGTAAATTTCCATTCCCAGCTTGCCTTGTTACAGGATCTATTTGCGTACATTGAAGGATACGGGAATACGCTCTTCAGCATCCAGCATCGTACGTGTCTGATGTAGAAAGTAAAGCCAAAATCTTGAAGAAGCTAGCACAACACCCCCGCAGTGATATGTGCGAGTAGCTGAAGCGTCTGTCTGTTCTGGCAGCCTCCGTGCGTGGCATAGAGCCGGGCTCTGTCTGCGTTACCAATCAGGTCCCTGCCCGGCTCCTCGGCCTGCTATTTCTGGGGTCCAGACCTGTATCTGCTTAGCATTGATTTGTATTTTTTGCTCAGGCGCAGCTGTTCCCGGCCGAATACTTTCTCAGGAAAAATCAATTTAAGCAGGAAAGAAAATGAGCACCAAATTGTGAGGATTACTTTTCTCGGCGGTCTCTGAATCATTCCCTCCTGGCAGAGCCCTGCACTTCGCGTCCTGACTCTGATGACGGTTAACCCTTTCACCTTTACACATCGATTACTTCATCCCCCTGGTGTCAACCTATGAATGTGGACTGATCATTCACATTTATAACAGGCACCGGGCTCCGTTCACATCATGTTTGGGCTGTACCATTGAAGTTTCATTAAATCGGACATATTACCGTGATGCCTTTTTGGGAGGTTCAGTTTAACCCCCTAACTGTTTTGCCAGAGTCCAGCTCCAGCAGTGAGAAAAGTAGCTATCAGGAGGAGGAGGGCTGCTTTAGATGCTGCTACCTCCTGAAGTTAGCAGGTAGAAACATGCAACTGGTCTTGTTTGAAAGCTGATATTCCAGGCTTTCAGACAATAATTCAGGACAGAGGAAAATATCACTGATAGAAATCGGGATTCTGTGAATGCAGCTGAAAGTGAAAGTAGAAACAGGTTTTACCCTCACAGTTATTCCCGACTTGATTTCCTACAGTGATTTTTTTCCTCTGTTGCTTGGGGCTGTCATTTAGCGGTCTTGTATGGAAGCCTGGACTGTCGGCTTTCAAACAAGACCCGTTGCATGTTTCTAGCTGCTACCATTTAGGAGATATCACCATCTAAATCAGCCCTCCCCCCTCCAGTTAGCTACTTTTCACACTGCCTGAGCTGGACTCGGGCAAAACAGTAAGGTGGTTAAACGGAGCCTGTTGTAAGATTTTTGGGGGTAAACCAACGTATAGGATTTTTTGCATTTAGTAATATCTTTCTAAAATCGTCCATTTCTCTGTGTGGGTATAAAATGTTATAAAACCGTACACGCCATGGGCTGGTGTGGTGAATACTCATAGTGCCCTGGCTGTTGGCACGCCCATTCTGCTTCACATAACGCCACGCTCGGCAGAGCTTGTGCTGACCACATGCTCCCAGTAGAACGTCGGTCAAGCCAGAATGGGCATGCTCAGGGTATGTTAATAAAGCCGCTGCCTACTTAGACAGCTGATCGGCTGGTCGAACCCCCGCTGATCAGATTTTGATGACCTATCCCCCTCCCGTCACTCTGCTTCATTCAAGAAATCTGCTTTCTTCGTCTAAGTCTGTTTTTTTTTTTTTTTTCCTCTTAACCATGAGCAAAGATAGTTACTAAAATGAGTCTCGGTGGATTTAGGGAGCGTTCCCATTATTATTTACGTGCTGCCCTTCAGCCTGTACAGCGAGCGTGACCACAATGCTGAATGATGCTGCTGACCCGCCGGTTTTCTGTGAGCGCACAGATCAGCGGCAGGTTTGGGAAGAGCAGTAAATTATCAGTTTGACCTCGTATCACCTCTTCAGTAAAAAGTGGTCATAATGGGAAGTAGTGTATATAACAGGAGGCGAAACATAATGCGATTACACACATGACTGGCCACTGCTGTCTCTTGTCTGGGGGTCTGCTCAGAAAACGGAAAGCGCTCCTTATCTGGGAACCTCACCTGATTCTTATCGTAGAAGACGCTGGTTTCTTCTTTAAGGTTGTACTTATTTCAGAAGTGTTCAGCATATTCATGAATAGTCTCACTGTGGGCGTCATTTTGTAGAACGTGGCTCAGAGACCACCAGGGATTGCCGGCAACCTTTGTATTATAGGACTGCACTCTGCATTCATGGTAGTGGGGCACGCAAAAAAGAAGGTGGAAGTATTTAGCAAGAAAAGACAAATGGAGGATTTTTATGCATAGTTTGTAAGTGTAAAAGAAGCTGCTAATATCGCACACTGTTAGTAACTAGCTGCACATGCTGAATCCAGGCACGTCGCTGTGCTGAACATGGACACTGTGACATCCCTGCATTCAGCATGTGACTGCTGCAGCCAATCACTCTCTTCAGCTGTAGATTGCGGAGGATGGTGATTGGCTGCAGCAGTCATGTGATGTATCCCAGTATGTCCTCCCTACTGTTTGTACAGAAACATTGATAGGAGTACTGGACCAATGACACCTAGAATGGCACTACAGGAGCATAGATTTTTAATTTAATCAGACAAACCCTTTAAAGGGCATCTGTCAGCAGTATTGTACCTATGACACTGGCTGACCTGTTATATGTGCACTTGGCAGCTGAAGGCATCTGTGTTGGTCCCATGTTCATATGTGCCCGCATTGCTGAGAAAAATGATGTTTTATTATATGCAAATGAGCTTCTAGGAGAAATGGGGGCGTTACCCTTACACCTAGAGGCTCTGCTCTGTCTGCAACTGCCGCACCCTCTGCACTTTGATTGACAGGGCCAGGCAGTGAAAACACCATCACACCTGGTCCTGTCAACCAAAGTGGAGAGGGTGAAGCAGTTGTAGAGAAAGCTGAGCCTTTAGGTGTAATAGTAACACCCCCGTTGCTCCTAGAGGCTCATTTGCATTCTTTCCCAGCAATGCGGGCACATATGAACATGGGACCAACACAGATGTCTTCAGCTGCCAAGTGCACATGTAACAGGTCAGCCAGTATCATAGGTACAAATCTGCTGACAGATGTCCTTTAAACAATGGTAGAGGTTGTCCCGGATTTTTAATTTAGTTGAGATAAGTGGTGACTATGGGGGCAGGATATTTTAGGGACTTCTTCCATGGGCTGATGATTGGGAATGTAAATCTTGATCATTGCCGTGTGTAAACGTGCTCCCGATCAGAGGACAAACCGGCAACCTGAAATCCATTGCAGCATTAAGTGTATGACTTGCCGGTAGCATCTTCCTGTGTAAACAGAGGACGAGCAATTGTATCACTGCTGCTTCATCCACATGACCACTGCCACCAGCAAATGCCACGCCAATTGACCTGCTCGTTAATGGTCTGAAAATCTGCTGCGTGTAAAAGGATCTTTACTTTCCTCTTGTCAGTAATTCCATTCAAGAGATTTCAGATTATAGATAAAAGAATTATAGATGGGTTGTGCCTGAGCCTGGCATTCCTTGTAAGTGCTCTCCTCCAAATCTGTGTCAATTATGCCTTGACCTCTTTAGAACGAGTGCTGTTAAACCAGCCCTGATGTCTCCAATGTTCCCCTAGCTCTTGATTTCTCCAGCGTTTGCCACGGCCCTGGTGTCTGCGGCGTTTGCCTCCCCCTTAGCCCTGGTGTCTGCGGCGTTTGCCCCCCCCCTTAGCCCTGGTGTCTGTAGCGTTTGCCCCCCCCCCTTAGCCCTGGTGTCTGCGGCGTTTGCCACCCCCCTTAGCCCTGGTGTCTGCGGCGTTTGCCCCCCCCCTTAGCCCTGGTGTCTGCGGCGTTTGCCCCCCCCCCCTTAGCCCTGGTGTCTGCGGCGTACGCCCCCTTAGCCCTGGTGTCTGCGGCGTACGCCCCCTTAGCCCTGGTGTCTGCGGCGTACGCCCCCTTAGCCCTGGTGTCTGCGGCGTACGCCCCCTTAGCCCTGGTGTCTGCGGCGTACGCCCCCTTAGCCCTGGGTCTGGCGTACGCCCCTTAGCCCTGGTGTCTGCGGCGTACGCCCCCTTAGCCCTGGTGTCTGCGGCGTACGCCCCCTTAGCCCTGGTGTCTGCGGCGTACGCCCCCTTAGCCCTGGTGTCTGCGGCGTACGCCCCTTAGCCCTGGTGTCTGCGGCGTACGCCCCCTTAGCCCTGGTGTCTGCGGCGTACGCCCCCTTAGCCCTGGTGTCTGCGGCGTACGCCCCCTAGCCTGGTTCTGTGGGTACGCCCCTAGCCGGTGTCTGCGGCGTACGCCCCCTTAGCCCTGGTGTCTGCGGCGTACGCCCCCTTAGCCCTGGTGTCTGCGGCCCACAGCCCTGATATGAATATTTTCTTATGTATTACTGAGTTACATGAGGGTTGGAAGGAAGCAGCGATGTTTCCATAGGTCCTGACTACACAATGTCGTCCTGCTCAGATATGTGAAGGTTGATTCTTTCTTTCTTGCCTCAGGTGGCAGATTTTCTGTGATAATTATCAGCATCAATGAACAATCAGCCGGTCAATATGGCCCACGTTTTGTAATGCAGGATCACGCTCCCAGCAAACTGCGGCTGACACTTATGCATTGATCCTGGTGATTAGGCTTCCTCTTGTGCGGAGAGAGGAGGGGGCTCCAGGCGTCGCCCTGTGCATCCTCTGTACCAGGGCTGGGGCTTGTCCGGTGAGCTGGACCTGATGCTGTCCAGCCGAATCCTCACACGTGTCAGGAAGCCTGCGGATCTGAATACATGAGGGCAGTGACATGTACAGCTAATGAGAAAGGGTTTCCTGTGAGGAAATGTGATCCGTAAACGGGATGAAAGTCACAGGAGAAATAATTGGCACCCAGCGGGTCATGCACATTCTTTTGCAGTGCCATGGACACTATAAGCATCTTATGCCAGGATATGGACAGGAATGTTTTGTACCCATGACACTGGCTGACCTGTTACATGTGCACTTGGCAGCTGAAGGGATCTGTGTTGGTCCCATGTTCATATCTGAGAAAAATGATATTTTAATATATGCAAACGAGCCTGTAGGACACAGGTACAAAACTGCTGACAGATTCCCTTTTAAAGGAGTTATCACGTGAAAAGTATTCCTGTGTAATGAACAGAGGATTTCAAATAAAGTAAAAATATTGTTAGCTTTTTATGTACATGACATTTTCCTCTCTGGCAGCGCCCCCTGCTGTTTATCCTTCTGGTCCACCTTCTCCTGTATTTAGTGGTGGACACACATGCTCAGTGACTTCCCATAGATCGCGAAGTGATCTCATAGAGAACGTGAAGTGGTCCAGACACCTTTCATTCCTTCGTCCCTACTTATTGAGCGACTTGTAAAATTCTTCAGTAAGTAATGATGGCCGATGCGCTGTGATGTAAGAAGCCACCCCTGCTGTTGTTGGTGACATCTCCATATGCTTGCACGCCCCCACCATGTTGGATACATACTCTGGCTAACCATTTACCGCAGTCTATCTGTAAGTGTAACATTTAGCCCGGGCACAGCTGCCGTAATCTTTTCTAATATATCCTTTTGATACAATGAAAAAGAAATTAATTGAAATTCTCCTCACCTTCCCCGGGACCGAAACTCGGATGTCCATCAAAGCAAACAGCTTTCCCTTCTAATGGCGGCGAGCATCTTTCCTGCCTTTAATTATTTATGGCTTATTGTTTTAATCATGCCGCTTTGATATGTTTTCTCTTTTAGCTGCGCTCGCTGTTTTCTGAACGGGGTTATTTCATCTTTCTGTGTAGATAATGGAGGGAAATTCTTTTAACATCGGGATTAGAGCATCGGTATAACGGACGATAGATTCCCCGGGATGTTATTTCCATGTAATTAATATTGCCATATTGTGCTGTAGTCATGCCTCATATATTACACTTACTCGTTATCTAAGGCTACAGCCACGCGACCGTATCCTTATTGCGATCCACAAAATACAGGTGTGGCCTGTATGCCGTGACCCATAGTCATATATTTTTTGCAGAACGGACATATGGATGCAAAAAGCAAATGGATCTTCCATGATTGAGGATGTAACACGAACCGCATCCGTATTTTGCGGATATTCCGTAATACGGATGTGGTCGCGTGCATGGACTCTAAGGCCCCTTTCATACGGGCGAGATTTCCGCGCGGGTGCAATGCGTGATGGGAACGCATTGCACCCGCACTGAATCCTGACCCATTCATTTCAATGGGGCTTTTCACATGAGCGATGTTTTTCACGCATCAGTTCGCCGTTGCGTGAAAATCGCTGCATGTTCTATATTCTGCTTTTTTCACTCAGCCCTGGCCCCATTGAAGTGAATGGGTCTGCATGATTCACTGATGGTTGCTTAGAGATGTTTGTAAACATTCAGTTTTTTATCACGCGCGTGAAAAACGCATCAAAACTCATCACACCCGCGCGGAAAAAAACAGAACGAACGTACGCAATCGCAGTCAAAACTGACTGCGATTGCGTGCAGATTGGTGTGGATGCGTGCGGATTTTCCTGAACGCATCCGGACTGAATCCGTGACGCTCATGTGAAAGAGGCCTAAGGCTTTGGATACAAGGTGACTAAAGATCCCTTTACATAGGCCGATGATCTGGTCAATTAGCAAGAAGTAGCTTTCCTAGGGACGCTCGTTCCCAATCATCGCCCCGTGTAAAGGTGTCGTTGGTCACCCAATAAACAAGCACACACTCGTTCATCAGGTCGGGGCACTGCTGATGCGGTCACCTGAATCATCATATCTGGATCATCCTGTGTAAACAGCCGTCTGCTGCCCGAAAACATGAATTCTCTATGGGGACGAGCAACCAACAGAGGAGATAATTGCTGCATGTAAATCCAGCTCTCACCTCCTCTAGCGGGCAGGCAATTATTGGGAACGGTTCTTTCCTGATAATTGCCTGCTGTGTCGACCCTTGTAAAGGGGCCTCCGGTGAGTGCAAATTGATTTTTATTTTTATTTTTCCCATCACAGTAGTGGAGGGAGGCTTCATATGTATTGAACGTTTACAATATTTTATTGTCGTGAGCATAAAAGGGAACTCAAAAATCTTTTTTTTCCCATAAAATGACTTTGGCTGCTTTCTGACGAGCGTGTTGAAACCCGTCAGTATTCTGGCTCAGGATCCTGATCATATACCATCAGTATTGTCGTCAGGATTTCATCAGGATTTGCATGCGTATTTCTTCCTTCCCTCATTATTTATGCACTGTACAGACTGTAATGTCCGTATTTGGAAACAAATCCGCACAAAACTCGGATTTTTAAATACTGTCGGAAATGATACGCTCATGTGAATAGCTCCATTCATTAACATTAGCAGCGGATTCCGATACATTAAATCCGGACTCTATACGCATTGCAAATACGCTCGTCTGAAAGCGGCCTTCATCTGTGAAATAATTTTTTTTTAAATGTCACTTTGTGCTGGGCATTAATATAGCAGGTTTAAAGGGGACAGGAGGAAGGGGAAACTGAATTTTTTTTTTTTTTTATTTTGTGGAAAAAGATTCAGTGTAAATTGTATTTTACGAATTTAGATTACAGCTCATTCTGGGTTGAGGAGTCCGGTGGGCGGTCCTACTCAGTAATTCAGATATCTCTATATGCACTCATACAGGCAAGGCTGCCTACCATGGAGTAGGGTTGTCAGGATACCAAAATTTTAATTCGATTTCAATACCATAAAAAAGTATTGCGATACTCGATACCACGCAAAAGGAGATTTTTTTTAAATATTTTAATATTTCTGACTTTTTTGGACGTGGCGATACCCAATATGTTACTTATTATTGTTTATATATATATTTTTATATGTAAAATTAGGAAAGGGGGTGATTTAAACTTTATATGAAACTTTTTATTTAATAACTACTAGCCACCTTAGCCGAGGGCGGTACACCATGTTTTCTAAAAGATATTAGGCTGCGCCCAGTATCGGAACACAGCAAATCCCAGTATCGTATCGATTGCAAAAGTATTAATTGGGTATTGAAAGTTCAATACCTGGTGCAACCCTGGGCTCCTAGCATAGGAGTCGGTATTAAAATGTGTAAACATACAAGTTATATACTGAATCTCTTCCCACAGGCCTGTCAGTCTGCTCAGCTCCTCCTTCTCTGTATCACGCTGCCCATAGATTACACTGAATTTCAAAAATCACAGGTTCCCTTTTAAAATAAAAAAAGGGGATTTCAGTCAGCACATCCCAGTGTGTAGGTGCACGTTGCTATGGCTAAATGCACAAGGAAAGGAAAATACATACAATGCAACGGCACACTGCCAACCAGATAAAGCACAAAATGCCATAATGATATGAGGTATTCTGAAGCTAATGCTATGCTTGTTTAGTAAATTAGAGATTCTTGGCAAATGTATTTTGTACAAAATTATCTGGGCCCGTCCACCAAATCGTCAAGGTGATCTCTGTAGGACGGGAACCTAACACTATTTCCTAGCTGTTATGTGCCAACCTTGGCTTCCGTATAATCAGGGGGCACTCCTGACCAGCCCGTCTGCCCCATAGGCTGATTTTAATTAGTGTAACTATAAAGCCGAGTGGACTCGGCATGCATGTTGGTACCTGCATCCCTGTATTAGTGGAGGCCTTTGAAGCACCAGAATTGGCAAAAGGCAGAGGGGACCCAGCATGCATGTGAAACCAACACCCCCTGATTAGACAGAAGCCACGGTTGGCACATAACAGGTAGGAAATAGTGTTAGGTTCCCGTCCTACAGAGATCACCTTGACGATTTGGTGGACGGGCCCAGATAATTTTGTACAAAATATATTTGCCAAGAATCTCTAATTTACTAAACAAGCATAGCATTAGCTTCAGAATACCTCATATTACTATGGCGTTTTGTGCTTTATCTGGTTGGCAGTGTGCTGTTGCATTGTATGTATTTTTCTTCCCTTTTAAAATACTTCATTTACACTAAAAGCGGCAACTGGGGAAACGTGCAGCAAATGTGAAGCAGCTGATCATCGAATTAGTAAAAAGAAAGAAACAAAGAGACGAGACGCGGGGTACTACGTATAGACCGCCTATAGTGACAGTGTTTGTGTCTGTGTTGCTGTCACAGGACTGGGGTCTCTAATACGGTTCTGTGATGGTTCTGTAGACCTGTCAGGGAATCTGTGTATCCGTCTCTCTCATTTATCTGTCATCGATTTCATTTCTTCTAATTACATACCAGATATACACTTTATATGTCGAAAAAAGGACGGACCAACCTTGTCATACCCGGCAGTTAATGCTGTTCGGAGTCCCCCTGCTTTTAACCTTGCTCTCCGTGCGGCGCTTCAAGGTCTTTCTACATAATTGCTTTTCTCTTTTAATTTTTATTTTTTTTTTTAACCCCTATGCAAATTTTATGCTTAGCGCACCCTTCATTGCCGTCACTTCATCTCTCATCTTGATTCCATTTAGTGAAGCCTGTATTATATATTATATAGTGAAATGTGCACATGCTGGGCGGAATCTGCGCTAATTCATTTATCTGCGCTAAGGGTACGTGTCGCGCAATATCTTATGTAATATTTTTCAAAGGTGACAATCACCAAAAATCCATTCGTCTTTTTTTTTTTTTTTTTTTGCTTCTCTCACATCACAGTAGCAGCACGTTGCATGGCGACACCATTGAAATACTTTATATGAAATGTCGCCATACTCGATTGTATTGTGCGACACGTATAGCCGCACCTTAAAGGGCATCTGTCAGCAGTTTTGTACCTATGACACTGGCTGACCTGTTACATGTGCGCTTGGCAACTGAAGGCATCTGTGTTGGTCCCATGTTCATATGTGTCCACATTGCTGAGAAAAATGATGTTTTAATATATGCAAATGAGCCTCTAGGAGAAATGGGGGTGTGGCTGTTACTCTTAGAGGCTCTCCTCTCTCTGGAACACATGTGACCTCTCCACTTTGACAGGATTAGGTGTAATAACACATTCAATATTGTTCAAAGTGCAGAGGGCACGGCACTTACAGAGAGAGCTGAGCCTATAAGTGTAATGGCAACGCCCCCGTTGCTCCTAGAGGCTCATTTGCATATATTAAAACATCATTTTTCTCAGCAATGCGGGCACATAGGAGCATGGGACCAACACAGATGTCTTCAGCTGCAAGTGCACATGTAACAGGTCAGCCAGTGTCATAGGTACAAAACTGCTGACAGATGCCCATTAAATATGTGACGTTCACAATGTGTTATATTCACTGAAGCAGGCTAGTCTTCTTTCCAGGTATTTATATATAATTTAAATTTTTTATGCAATTTTATTCTACAGGTCCATTAACATGTCCGCAAAATGGGTCCGCATCATTCATTTTCAATGGGGCGGCAAAAGATGACGCGTGTCACGGCCCTGCAAATAGAACATGTCCTATTCTTGCCCTCAGCCACGGACCAGAATAGGCATTTCTTTTATAGTGTCGACCATGTGTGTTCCGCAAAACAGTTGCGCAAAGCAGGATTAAAATATAGTTTTTATCAATTTTTTTTTAAATTTTTTTTTAAATTTTTATTTTTTGGTACTGGTGCCATTACAAACACACTCGTCTATACTCTGCATATAGGAGCCTTTTATGACGTTTGTTCCATAACATCGAGCTCATTTCCTGCCTTGATACGTTTCTCGTCCCTGCACTAAATTGAATTTAGCTGCTATTTCTGCCGCTCACCTCCAGAATTCTCTTCCCAAGCTGTATCTTAATAGAAAGAGGGGGGCAGGTGCTGTAACACTGCGCTAGGATGTAAAGGGTAATTGGCTTCTGTACATGGCTAATTTGATGCACAGTACATGGCGGGTTCCCTTTTATAGGAGACGTCTTGTACACCAGCAGCAGATGGATTCATCTGTCCGGCTGTCAGTGTCCTGTACCGTCTAGTGCTGGACGCTATTTTCTCTACCTGCCTGTATAACAGGACGCCAATAACTGATCGTCCCCCCGTCCTCTTCCTGTGTTGAGCATGTTACATGCCGTCCCTTATTTTCTTGGAAAGTATATAATAAAATGTATCGTCCATACCGTTATATCAAAGATTATTTCCATCAGGCCAGCCGCCGCAAATAGCCGCGAGATCAGCTTCTCCGAATACTGCCCGGGGGTTTATTGAGCTAAGACATGATGGAAGGATCAATGCCAGGCTGCTCCGCACAAGCCTTCTTGTTTAAGGCTTAAAATCCTCCCCATGATCAATGACTCTTAAGAGCTTTTAATGAAAATGACGCAGAGTTGACAACCTGTTCTGCGCTGTGTGATCGCATTTACGTGTTTTATTCAGTCTGACTATCGTACTGATCAGAGGCCTGACGCGATTTCATGGTTCTCTTAACATTATTTTCCACAGCACATTTGTGGTCGGGCGACAAGAATGAATCCCACAGATTTGTATTACATTCACAATTCTTTGGCGTAATGATGAGATCTGAACGCACTTGATTGATTGATCGATCTCTGCTCTTCATAATGAATTAAAGGGGTTGTCCCATAAAAAAACTATTTTGCAGTTTTCAAATCAGCACCTGGATCTGAATGCTTTTGTAATTGCATGCAATTAAAAATTTAGCATAGCCACAGAGTTAGGGCTCATGCACACGTCCGTTGCTCGGCCATTCCGTGCATTGGGGACCGCAATTGGCAGACGGATCCAGACCCATTCAACTTAAAATGGGTCTGTGATCCGTCCACACCGCCAAAAAATAGGACATATCCAAGGGTGATGCGGTGCAAAAACGGCCGGGGCCCATATATTGCAGACCCGCTGTTTGCAGGCTTCAATACAGGCCCGGCCAGCACATGGTCGTGTGCATGAGACCTTAGGGTCCATTCAGACGTCCGTAGTTCTGGGTCCGCATCCGTTTCGCAATTTTGTGGATCGGGTGTGGACCCATTCATTTCAACGGGGCCGCAAAAGATGCGGACATCACATTGTGTTCTGTCCGCATCTGTAGTTATGTTCCGTGGCCCCGCAAAAAAGATAGAGCGTGTCCTATTCTTGTCCGCAGCCACGGAATGTAATAAAAATTGCGGAACACACACAGCCGGTATCCGTGTTTTGCGGATCCATAATTTGGGGACCACAAAACACTTGCGGACGTCTGAATGGACCCTTATTCAGTAAAATGTATGTTTAGCGCCACCTGCTGATTTCCCCCCCCCACACACACACACACTATTTCTCTGTCCACCTCACTGAGAAGGTCGCACATGCTCAGTTCCATCCTTCAGCTGCCTCCTTAGCTGTGGTAGGGAAGAGCTGTAGCAGAAAGGACATGTCCATGAGCTAACAAATTGATTTAAAGAGGCTCTGTCACTAGGTTGTAACCTATGTATTTAAATACATAGGTTACAAGTCCTAGTGACAACTTTTAATATCATACCTTTCATGCAGAGTTCTGCGCAGCGGTCGCGTAGAAATCTAAACTTAGTTTAAAACATATGCAAATGAGCCATCGGAGCATCGGGGGGCGGCCTCTTTCCTCTGGAGCACCGCTCCCCCGGGCCCGAGGCACGTCCCCTGTCTCTAATCACGCCCCCTCCTGTACTTGATAGACAGCGCTAGACTGGTAAGCCTAGCGCTGAACTCTCGCGCATGCGCCCTAAAATTTTCCCGGCGCATGCGCGGTGTCTGTTTTCTCTTCTGCGCACGCACCGTAACTCCCGGGACTAGCGAAGTGACGGCGCGTGCGCAGAAGAGAAGACAGCGCTTGCAGTGTAGACACTGCAAGCGCTACTGCGCATGCGCCGGGAAAATTTTAGGGCGCATGCGCGAGAGTTCAGCGCTAGACTTACCAGTCTAGCGCTGTCTATCAAATACAGGAGGGGGCGTGATTAGAGACAGGGGACGTGCCTCGGGCCCGGGGGAGCGGTGAAGGAGCGGTGCTCCAGAGGAAAGAGGCCGCCCCCCGGTGCTCCGATGGCTCATTTGCATATGTTTTAAAGTTTAGATTTCTACGCGACCGCTGCGCAGAACTCTGCATGAAAGGTATGATATTAAAAGTTGTCACTAGGACTTGTAACCTATGTATTTAAATACATAGGTTACAACCTAGTGACAGAGCCTCTTTAAGTCTAGCAGAGGAATTGGAGCAATGAATGGGGAGATCTCTGGACCCATGTGAGGTACAGGGCTGGTTCTAGCTTTGTTAGAAAGACATTGTCATGTACTATATGATGTCTTGTTTTCATTCTTTACATTAATCATGGGATAGCCCCTTTAGAGTTTTCCTCAAAGAATTTATAGGATTTTTATTCCCATTTCCCATTCATTAGTATCATTGATGGCTTCTGTCTGGGACCATGTTTAATCTAAGGGATCCAAGAGTAATCTGGTCCTAAGTGCAGGCAGTTCCTTACATCAGGGATGTAAAATGGACACCTCACGATATAAAGACTGTGGTTTTCCTTCATACATAGACATGGATGGTGGTCTGATAGTTTTGCATCCTTCTCCCAGGTTCTCTTTAATCTCTAGCACTTGCTCCTGTACTTTCAGCAAACGTATTTGCCCCCTTTTCATACGTTGTTATTATTATCGGTGAATGGTTGCCTTTAAAAACCCTGGCGGTATATTTCTGCCTCTGGTCACTGGTCCTCTGCGCTTTAGCGTCCCGAAATGTCTCCTCGAGGGAACGGTATAATGGTTTCTATAAAGACAAAAAGACATGATGGGTTTGGCAGGTGCTGCTGTAGGATTAGCGATTGTGCATTATCGCTTCCACTCACTCCAACGCACAGCCACCCCCTCCATCGCTCCCTATCCCTCCTGTCTTTCTATGGAACAAGAAAAAAAAAATACAATTTTCTCTAAAGCAGCTATTTGCTGCCATTTTAAACACGCTTGAAATGTGTCAGTGGGGTCACAGATTCCATCTCTCTCAGCGTCCCCCCCCTCCTCCGATCCCTCCGGCTGCATATAATGTGCATAAGAACTCTGATTGCTGCTTACACAAGGGGGGGGGGGGGAGGGGGGAGGTTGCCTGCTCTTTATCATTTTTTTCACAACTTCATTAACCTCTTCTCGGCTTGAGCCCTGTTTGTATATTAACCCTTTAACTCTTACAGATGGGCATTTTTTTCTCCTGTATAACCTCCATGTGAAAAACCTACAGGACATGAACCCCTTGGATCTGCTTGACCTGTGCCTTTTTTTTTTTTTTTGCTGTATAATCTCAATGTGTAAAACCTATAGAACATGAACCCCTTGGATCTGCTTAACCTGTGCCATTACCCAAGACGTACTGAACATATACAATATTAAGGGGATCAGAAAACGTCATGTATTTACGCACCATTGGCCGGTGTATTTGTCCCGTGGTCATTTCCACAGGCTTAGTGTTATATATTATTTCCCTACAGGTCTATATCATCATAGATGCATAGCCTGCAGTCTGTGACCTTGAAGATTTTTCCATTTCATCTCTCCCTATTTCCAGACCTGCTGGGCTTCTCAATTGACACGTGTCCTTTTCCCTGAGCCCTGCTAAGCGCTAGTTTATCAACACCCTCCCGCTCGGATAGCTGCAGAAGATAGACGCCCTGCCCTCCACTGCTAGGCGACAGCAGGTAGCTGTCAGTGGTCATGCTGGGGCGTGAGGGGTGTCAGTAGCGTCGCTGGTGCAGAATGCGATGTGGTTGGTGAGGTTGCGGTTTCCTTTGTGTGACAATCAAGAGGATTGTGGGGTGACATGGTAACCGCAAGCAGGGAGCTCTCTGATTGGATGTCACGCCCGCGCACGATACAATGCAGCAAAAGGGGAGTCCTGTTGACACTGTGACAACACTTCTGCGACTGCCTGGATATTGCTCTTTCTTTGCAGAAGAATAGATATGTAACGAACGTCCTTCATGAAGCACGTTATAGTCTTGACTGGATCAGTCCCGAGTTTTCTGCACAGCAGCCTTCGGCGTTCCAGCTGTGGTGAAACTACGACTCCCAGCATGCACACTTGCTTGGCTGTTCTCAGAACTCCCGTAGAAGTGAATGGAGCATGATGGGAGTTGTAGTTGCACACAGGGTTGTCACGATACCGAAATTTTGATCCGATTTCGATACCATAAAAAAGTATTGCGGTACTCGATACCATTCGATACCACGCAAAAGAAAAATAAAACACTGAAAAAGCCGTGCATTCGACATTTTATGGAATGTCCGGCCCATAATAGAACAGTCCCTTAAAAAAAAAAAATGGTGAATCGCGTGTTTTTTTAAAAAATTTCTCTGTTACGGCGAGATATTTTCTGACTTTTTCGGATGCGGCAATACCTAATATGTTTATTTTCTTATTGTTTATATATTTTTATATGTAAGATTAGGAAAGAGGGTGATTTAAACTTTAAATATTTTGGTGTTTTTATTTTTTATTAAACTTTGTATTTAATAACTATTAGCCACCTTAGCCGAGGGCGGTACGCCATGATTTCTAAAGGATACTAGGCTGCGCAGTAACACAGCCCAGTATTGTATCGATCCGAGTGCAAAAGTATTGATTGAAAGTTCGATACCTGGTGCAACCCTAGTTTCACAGCAGCTGGAGTGCCAAAGGTTATCTAGAGTCTTCCTTCCTTTGGATATTAGTTTTTTTTATTTATTTTGAGATATATATAATGTGCAGTCCATATTGTCTACGTATAAGACATGTTTAACCCAAGCGAGTAAGAAGAGCGTCCTCCGGGCTACAGGTTGCCCACCATGTCGAACTCATTGGCTTTGGTCGCTCCGTTATCCCGGGTCGACAGGTTCCATCTGTGCCATAGTCATCGTATTAATAGCTGGTTAAATCTCAGCCGTTCCGCCTATAATCTCGGCCGTCTCCCAAGGGACCCGTGTAGTGCTAATGACTCCCTGCTCGCCCCTTGTGCTTGGCTTTGTGTCCTTGCCCCGGTAAATCATCCCTCTCAGTCAGCGCTCCCACCGTAGTCACTAATGACGACTTCTTCTGTAATAAAAAAAAATAAAAAGCACATTTTCATTTTCCAATATTTCTGAGACCTCGTCTGCTGTGGTGATAATTACCTCCGTGGCCTGAGGGGTTGGACTGCGGTGCACCTTCTGTAGCGTAGGTCCCCGTCGGAGAGAGGCGCCGACGGCTTTGAAACGAGAAAGACCTCCCTTTTCCATCAGATAGTCCTAATGAGTGTTTAATCTGTATGATACAGTTCTTAAACTAATAGGAGTTACACCATTAAATTGGTGATTTATATTAGCCTCGCAGTAAATTCCCTCTGATGTGCCAGCAGCGGGCAGAACTGATTATGTTTTATCCTGGAAAATAATGCCCGCAAGGCTAGATCTACTGAAAGGCATCCTTTACTCTTCTAGTAACTGGACTTCATTAAGTCGGCTGTGCCTTTCGCATGCGGAGAGGACACGCCAAATACTGATGTGGCTGGTGCTGTGACCAGGCAAATAGGCAATATATTAATGTTAAATTAAAGAGGAGACCTGTCCCTTCTGTTGGCATGTTGTATTTCCTGTAATAGAGCACTTCTACAGCAGGGATCAGCAACCGTCAGCACACCAGCTGCTGCAAAACTACAACTCCCAGCATGCCCATGAACTCAGCTGTTCTTGTAACTCCCATAGAAGAGAGAGAAGGATTCTGGGAGTTGTAGTTTCAGAACAGCTGGAGTGCCGGAAGTTGCTGATCCCTGTTTTAGAGCATCACGTCCATGATGAGATGGTCAGGGCTTCAACTGTGAAGATTTTTTTTTTTAATTCCTTTTTTTTCCCCCTTAATTCCTTGAGCATCTCCTACCTGTGGTCCATTATTGAATAGGCCAGGGGTGATGACATTTTCACTGCCTGACCCTGTCAGTCAAAGTGCAGAAGGTGCAGCAGTTGCAGAGAGAGCAGAGCCTCTAAGTGTAATGGTAACGCCCCCCGTTGCTCCTAGAGGCTCATTTGCATAATTTGAAACATCATTTTTCTCAGCAATGCGGGCACATAGGAGCATGGGACCAACACAGATGTTTCAGCTGCTAAGTGCACATGTAACAGCCAGTGTCATAGGTACAAAACTGCTGACAGATGCCTTTAAAGTCAAAGTATACGTGAGTGGTCCATGGAGAACACAGACAGCACACAGCCATGATTCACTGAGGTCTCTGCTTTCTGCCGTCCTTCTGTTATCCTACTAGAAATGTATGAATAAATTGGGTATCCCTACACCCAGTCATCTCCAGCTGTGGCTCTCCAGGCTGCTGCAACTGCCTTCATACATTGGTCCACTGCATGCTGTTAGAACATGATGGGAGTTATAGTTTGCCATCAGCTGGTAAGCCACAGGTTGGGAAAGATTGCCCTTCAGGCCGATACTATCCAGTCATTGCTGTCAGAATGTATGCGGACACATCCCATCTCTGAGGAATGGCCGCACCGTGCAGAATTCTAAGAAGGGGTGTTCCAGAATTATTTCATGAAGTATTCCAGTATGTACTCAGACATGTCAGGGGAGCAGACTAATCCTCTTTAAATGTAGTGTATATTTAAAAGGGTTTTCTGAGATTTTTATACTGATGACCTATCCTCAGTAGCTCCGTGGCCTTCTCGCAGCTTTCCTTAGGCCAGTTGACGTCACGTTCATCAGTCACGTGGCCTAGGCGCAGCTCAGGCCCATCGAAGTGAATGAGGCTGAGCGCGATACCAAGCACAACCACTATACAATGTACGGCGCTGTGCTTGGTGAGCTGAGAGAAGATAGTGATGTCTCTCAAACAGCTGATTGGCGGAGTCCCCGGTGTCAGACCCCCACTGATCAGATACTGATGACCTATCCAGAGGGTAGGTCATCAGTATAAAAATCTCCAAAAAACCCCTTCAAATGTCACTGTGGTATTCTGGGTATAACACGTTGCACCTTCCAGGCAGTATTGTGCTTTTAATTGCCACAAAACAGAGGAAATTCATGGTAACCCGTTCACCAGTTTTGGTAACCCGTAGGGTCCCCATTACAACATACACAGTGACAGTGTTGTTGACTAAGCGTTCATTCAAACAGAGAAATCTGCGGCAGAAACAGAGGCTGACCTTCTGGTATCTACTGTGGTCCTGCACCTTAAATATGATGGATCCCGCCAGGGCATTAAGTCCCAGTCTGGGCAGCCTCACATTGATCATGGGAATCCGCACACACAGCCCGTTGTGTGAATGAGGCCTATCAGTGCACCTTTCACATCGAGTTCGGAGAGGTAGATTTACAACCCTCTGCTGATGCTGTAATTGTTGGGAAAGTGGAAGGGACCAAAATCGAACATGTGGAAACTAAAATGCTGACGACTTTGAAGGGAACCTGACATCCCGATATTCAACTTTTCACTTTGCCCATTACCTTCTCTTGCTTTTCCCGATTGCGCCCTTATGCTGCTTGATATGGTTGATGTGAAAAACCACTTTATTCACAATTGTGCAGTATGTACTGTAAAGGGCTCATTTCAGACAGCCGCATGATGTCTGCAAAAAAAACGGATCCGGCATTTTTGCGGACAGCATACGGCGTCTGAATGAGCCCTAAATGTTGATGTTTGGTTGCTGGATCTTTTGAACTCCAAGTCATGCCCGCTGTGCCCTTTCCTACCTCCTGCCCCTTGATGGACGTTTATGACTTGTGGCACGTCATCTCCTTGTCTCTCACAGTACCACACTGTCTCCTCCATGGTGCCTGTGTGGTGAGGTGGATTTCAGCGCCTGGCTTTGCCGCTTCTCTGTGCATGCGTCAGACAAGAGCACTGTCTAAAACAACATGGGAGGAATAATAAGTTAATGGGCCATGTGAAAAGTCGAACATCTGGATGTCAGATTCAATAAAATTCAATAAATACAAATTCTCGTTTTAACACACATTGTCCCTCGTTGGTTGACGTTCCACTTTCACATTAATAATAGGAATGGAGAAAATGATGAGAAAGAGACTGAGGACCGAGGTGAGGGGCCGGGTCACCGGGGGAGGGCTTGTGACTACCAGTTTTCAGTTCTTGGCTCCATGTCATACTGTGGTGAGGATCAGTTCCATCGAGGACTGTCTTCAGAAAGTACAGCAAAACACGGAATAATTGGACAAGAATTATTATTAAGATCCAAGAAGGGATAATCACTTGTTTTAAATTGGTTGAAAATAATTGAAGCCGTGAATTTATACAAGTAACCAGCTCCATACAATGTATTCATAGTCTACTTTTACCAACACACAGGGGGAGATTTATCAAACTGGTGTAAAGTAGAACCGGCTTAGTTGCCCATAGCAACCAATCAGAGTCAAAATGAAAGGTGGAATCTGGTTGCTATGGGCAACTTAGCCAGTTGTACATTACACCAGGTTGATAATGACCCCCATAGAACATAATCTTTCAGGAACTACCTTCAATACCTTTACATATTTTTGCTGTTTGGTCCTCATTGTTCTTGTTCTCCGGGTATAGAGTGTCTATAATCCTCCAGATCCTCCCGCAGCCTTTCTGATTGTATTGTCTTAGGCTTCACGTTTCTTAAATTACTAATTGTATCATTTTGGTATGAGATCCTTTTAACAACGTTGCACCCAAATCTCATTGTAGACACTCACTCCCTCCCTGTGGACTCAGGATGTGGTTACGCCTTTGATCCTTTCCATTACCTGTCTGTCCGTTAATGGAGTCCGGCCCGAAATGTCCATAACTATAATCCAATCAGCGGTATGTTCCTGGCAGATTTCTTGCCTTGTCTTTCAGACTAAACCCAGGAACCTTGTGCGATGGACGGTGGGAGGCCTGGAATCCGTCTCTCTGCTGCTTCCAGGCGCTGCTACTGTTTTTGCCAAACCGGCTATTTTCTTTGACCATTACTTAAGTGAACTTCAAAGTTCTCGCCAGGATTCTTTTGAGGATTGGACGTCATTTGTAAATGCCAGTCCCCGGCATGAGAACTAAGCAGGTCTCACGTGGAGTTTTCCTTCTGAATATGGAGGGTTTAGATGCTTTGGGTGTGAAGCTCGACATAGGAGTCTATATTCTTGGAATCGTAGAAACCACGATGAGAAATGGAAAGGTTACTACTATTATGATAAATCCCGGAATATAAAATTATCTCCATTTCATGGTGTGCCAGCTCTTACTAAGGGAAGCTGAAGAAAGGAGTTTCTGTATTAGGCGGTATTAAAGAAGCGTGGACGTCTTGACATTTATTGCAGTAGAATAAGCCGTTGCCAGAAAATTCTAGTGGAGACCTTATTGTCCGGCTGTAAATCCATAAAAAGCTTCAATAATGAATGTACTGTTATCCTGGCCAGCTATAGGAATTGTCTGCATACACAGTCATTGGTTCAGGCTGCCCCCTTGCAATGTGTTTGCCCATGTCATACCAGTGAGGCTCCATACACAGCACCCATCCAGAATCCTACTCCGTAATGATTAGCGACAAGCACCCTGAAACCGCTGCCTACAGGTGGTTATTCGGCTTGGCTATTTTCCTGTGTCATGTTCAAAGACTTGTTGAAAAGCCAGATTTTGACTGATAGGGAGCTACTGCCACAAGGTGGCGCTAACGACATGGTTCTCTGTCCTTGGGAGACACTTCTTTGCATTGCCAGTAAGTCTCCATACCATGGAACAGTTCCAGTAAGTCTCCATACAAAGCTGGTCTCTTTGAGAGCCTAAGCTTGCCCATGTATAGCTATTAGTGTTCCTTAATAGGATGACTGACAGGAGGTCCAGGATGATCCCACTATTACCGTATTTCCCACATCATAAGACACACTAGACCCTAAGACGTACCTAGGTTTTAGAGGAGGAAAATCAGAAAATGAAAAATATTTTTCATCAGACCCCAGTATCAAACCTCATATCGTAACCCAATATCAGACCCCAGTCTTCATCAAACCTCTTATCAGACCCCCATATCCAACCTTAGATCAGAACCACATATCAGACCTCTCATCAGACCCCCATATCCAACCTTAGACCGTAACCCCATATCAGACCTCTCATCAGACCCCCATATCAAACCTCAGACCGTAACCCCATATCAGACCCCAGTCTTCATCAGACCTCTCATCAAACCCCCATATCAAACCTCAAACCGTAACCCCATATCAGACCCCAGTCTTCATCAGACCTCTCATCAGACCCCCATATCCAACCTTAGATCAGAACCACATATCAGACCTCTCATCAGACCCCCATATCAAACCTCAGACCGTAACCCCATATCAGACCCCAGTCTTCATCAGACCTCTCATCAGACCCCCATATCAAACCTCAAACCGTAACCCCATATCAGACCCCAGTCTTCATCAGACCTCTCATCAGACCCCCATATCAAACCTCAGATCAGAACCCCATATCAGACCCCATTCTTCATCAGACCTCTCATCAGCCCCCAGATCAGACCAAAAATAAATAAACTTATTTCTAATGCTCTGGAAGCGGCACCACTCTGCACATCCAGTGACACTCACCGCTCCATGGTCTTCTCTGGACATGTGCTGCGCAGCGACCTGACGTCAGTGTCAGGTCTTAGTGAGCACACTATGTTCTGACGCTATACGAAGGCAGGACAGTGCCGTGTGGGCCCAAAGAAGACCAGGAAGCGGTGAGCACAGTGCTTCACTTACTGCATACTAGCTTACTAGCACCATTTTCCATCACCATTTTTCCCCACTTCTAAGTGCGTCTTATAAAACTAAGAATACAGTATTTCTTTATCTCAGAAACGCTTCCTTACATATTAGTACGTGAAGACTGGTGTTTTTTTAATACCGATCTTGACAAAAAAAAAAAAAAAGGCATAAGATTCATAAAATTTATTAGCATGCCTCTTAATAATTTCAGAGCATCTTGGGAGCTATGGCGGCAAGAAAGTGACGTAGATTTCTGGAGCAAGTATTGTTACCGGGCGTTTCAGGTCTTTAATAAGCGTAGGTCATGAATTTAATCGGGATCGGGAACGCCGGTCACATGGACACCATCCCTTAAACAAGTTGGTCCTTCCACAGATGTCCCGTCCACTTCTCTTCTGTGTATGGCCACATCTGTTCGGCCATCCACTTGCTTCTAAAGGCTCTTTTACGGGGGCTGATTAATTGACGGGACAAATGCTCATTGGAACCCCAATTTTTAATGTGAGCCATTAGCTCGCAACGAAGCAAACATTCATTTGATGCCTGATCAGATCATTTGTGAGCAGAAAAGCGCTCGCTGGTTGGCAGTAGAGCTCCGTGATGTGCTGCAGGTATAATGTGAGGTATAGGGGGGCCGTACAATCATATTGACTGTCATTCACCCCCCCATGCAGTATCTATCGGCCGATGTGAAGGGTCTTTAAACGAGCATATGATTGTTTCTCTATAGGGCTGCATCTGCCCATGTCACGTCCTCCTGATGTGTATGGCCACCTTTAGATGTTTAATGGCTCTTGTTCTAAACTATCAACCTGTTAGAACAGAGGGTTGTTTGTGTGAGAGATGGAAAAGATTGCGGGGACATGGTGACCGGTGTGTCTCCTCGCTCTCCGTAAACGGCTTTCTGCGGCATCTTTATACCCGTTACTTATCAGGCAGTAAAAATGTACGACCGCTATAGACTGTGCTAAATGGAGAGGCGTCTGCCTTGTAATCTAAGACCGGTGCTGAGGTTAGAGTCACAGGTTATTGAGCCAAAGCCAGGAGTGAATTCATTGGGAAAGGAAAATGCAAAGAAAGCACTTGTATGACCCCCACACACCGTATACCTAGTATATACTGGTGTAGTGGTCCTGAACATGAGGACCTCTCTGGGGGCACTCTGTATTTCCCGACCAAGCTCTCCTTTTTGCTGCCTACAGGTTACATAATGATCGGATACTCTCAGGATTGTGCAGAGATTTATATTGAGGACTTATTCTCAGGATAGATCATCAATATCTGTTTGGTGGGGGTCCGACACCTGGGTCCCCCGTCGATCAGCTGTTGATGAGGAGGCAGTACCCTATGCGAGCACCGCTTCCTGGCAATTTCACTACACATCGTCTCCTGTGGAGCGATGGCCTAGTGTCCATTCAAGTGAGCAGAGCCAGTACTTGTCATTACACCAGTACCGCCATAACTTCCAATTCGAAGTGCAGTTTATGAACGGGAAGCATGGAGCACCTCCATTCAAACAGCTAATCAGCAAGGGTCCCGGGTGTCGGACCCCCACTGATCAGATACTGATGACCCATCCTGAGGATAGATCATCAATATAAATTGCTGCAACAACCCCTTTAATTAATATAGGAGCATCAGGCACTTATGCACCTCCTCAAAAGCCATGGGTGAATTCAACTGTATTGCCATCCTCAGGCAATGATACAATTTCATACTGTGGCGCTGGCGGTGGTATTTTATGTTGCGTTGTCGTATTCGGTTCTCTTAGCGCAGTATTTTGTGGTGCACTGTGGTATATGTTTCTGCTAGGATGGTATTTTGTGCTGCATTGTGGTATACGGTCTGCTGGGGTAGTATTTTGTGCTGTACTGTGGTATATGGTTCTGCTGGGACGGTATTTTGTGCTGCACTGTGGTTATACGGTTCTGCTAGGACGGTATTTTGTGCTGCACTGTGGTATACGGTTCTGCTGGGCGGTATTTTGTGCTGCACTGTGGTATACGGTTCTACTGGGGCGGTATTTTGTGCTGTACTGTGGTATACAGTTCTGCTGGGACGGTATTTGTTCTGCATTGTGGTATACAGTTCTGCTGGGACGGTATTTTGTGCTGTACTGTGGTATACGGTTCAGCTGGGGCGGTATTTTGTGCTGCACTGTGGTATATGGTTCTGCTGGGACGGTATTTTGGTGCTGCACTGTGGTATACGGTTTCTGCTGGGGCAGTATTTTGTGCTGCACTGTGGTATATGGTTCTGCTGGGGCGATATTTTGTGCTGCACTGTGGTATATGGTTCTGCTGGGACGGTATTTTGTGCTGCACTGTGGTATACGGTTCTGCTGGGGCGGTATTTGTGCTGCACTGTGGTATACGGTTCTGCACTACAGTATGGCTGGCCCCATCCACCTTCTCTAAATTTTGACCCTCCCACTACATGGGGCCATTTTTAGCTTTTTTCCCGCGTCCGCCCCTGGCTGTGTATATCTCATATGTGAATGCAGCAGATGACTGCTTATTGAACTGATTATTGAACGCCCTGCGTTACGTGAACGGGTCCTTGTAGATAAACATATGAACAGATTCTCTCCATTCCGCAGTTCTTTTTTTCATCATTTTTCTGCTTTTGAATCGGACATTCTTTGCGCTTTGTAACCTTCATTTCAGTGTCATTATACAGTGGCGGTCAGAACATTATTCCGTCTTTTTCCTTCCCTTTGTACATTCGGAGCGGGTACTTCAGTAATTAGACCCCCCAGTGTGAGATCTAATAGAGGCCGCTCACAGGAGGCCCCCGGTCTTCTCGCCTCGCAGGACTCGGCCAGACCAATTATCGAGTGCCGTTCCTGCGAGTGCACTTGTTATTTCTCTATATATTATAATCTCGGGCAGTGGATTGGACTCATCCGGATATTAAAAAAGCAATAAAAGAAGGGGCTGATGTGTTACAGGACTAGTGGTGGGATCATTGCTCCGCTGCCGGGTAGTTACATATCGTCTACCAGCGTCTGCTGTTATACATGTGCGATCATAAATGCGGAACAGAAAGCATTGCGGCGGTTATTGGCTTAAAGGCGAATTTGCACACAGTTAATGATATCTGCATCCCCGGACCCTGCTCCGCTCTCGCCACTACTCCTCCAGGGGCGCGTCTATAAGATTTCTTATGTCCCATACCAAAAAAAAAAATGACCATCCTAGTGGTAGGAGTCAAGAAAATCCATCGGATCTGCTGTAAATCATTGTCCCTTAGGACTCACGCACACGCAGTCTGCAAAATACGGATCCGCAAAAAAAACGGATGAGTCTGTGTTACATCCATTCTTTTGTGGATCCATTATAACAATGCCTGTCCTTGTCCGCAAAATAGACAAGAATAGGACATGTTTGGTGGAGTACTGACACTAAATGCACACTGAGTCATTTCCGTTTTTTTTATGGCCCCATTGAAATGAATAGTTCCACATACGGAAAGAAAATAAAAAACAGAACGGACACAGACAAAAAATACGTTTGTCTGCTGAGCTCTTATGATCGTTCTGGCATGTAATCCCATTTAACCATTGTTTGGGGCTTCAGATCCCGATTTGATGCTTTATAATCTTAGAGTTAGTGTTTCCGTACTCCCACAATAATGAATTTAAATGTAATATGCCTCAGATAAAGTTTCACTTGGTAATGATAATGGAATCCTATTATAGCGGCGGTAACTTATTGTTTTTTATACGGATCCTAGCTAGCAATATCGCTCTCCTGGCTCTCTAGTGCCACCTATAGGCGGCTGCCTTGTAAGTCATTATCAGCCACACTAGAGGCATCCATCTGTTGTCAGTATAGAGCTGACCTTGCTATGCACATTAAATAATACATACAGTTTGTCGGCAGATTCAGCTGAATTTAGAGAGACGTGATGACGGTCTGAAATCTGTGGTGGTGCGTACTGAGAAGATTAGCTGCAAATCCTAGTCAATTAAGCTGGAACGGCCAGTGATCTGGAGATAAATATATCTATTTCCACCTTTTAGATATTGATGACCTTTCCATCAGATAGGTAATCAACATCAGGCTGGTGGGGGGCAGATACCCGACACTTCCACCGATCAGGGGTTTCCTGAAGTAGTGACCTATGCTTTGGATAGAAAAAATAAAAAACTGAAAAAGTGGTCTTCTTGACGCTGGACACTAAAACGGTAATTTATGCACATAAATAATTTAAAATGATTAAAACAATAAAAACTGACAAGCAGAGGGCGACAAGTTTCAGAGGCGGTCCACCATTTTGTTATCAGTATCTAAAGGGTGGGGGCCCGAGACCTGGGCGATCAGCTGTTTGAGAAGGCACCGGTTGCTCCTGTGAGTGCTGCGCCCTTCTCTCAGCTCACGAAGCACAGCGCCGTACATTGTATAGTGGCTGTGCTTGGTATTATAGTGCGGACACATTCACTTCAATGGAGCCGAGCCGTGCCTAGGCCACGTGGACTGATGAATGGGACGTCGCTGGCCTAGGAAAAGCCTGTGAGAAGGCCGTAGTGCTAATGCAAGTGCCAGGGGATAAATCATCAGTTCAAAAAAAAAATCTCAGAAAACCCCTTTAAGAGTGTCTGTGTCCACTGTGTAATGGCCGGAGCCGGTTGCGACAGCCCTGTACCCTTTTCCATTAAAGGGAATGGCTTCATCCACTACACAGTGGACAGAGCTGTCTGGTTCTCACGCTGAAGCTAGTCTGAAATAGCCGATTGGCAGTGGTTCAGGACCCCACCCATCAGACACTGATGATCTATCCTGAGGACAGATTCAGGCTTCCCGAACCACAGGCTCCCTGGTTACTCACCGCTGTTTTACTATGTAACGCTGCAGCGTATCGGGGAAGAAGTCTGAACACAAACCAGGAATGAGGAGAAGAGTCTCTGGGGTGACTGCTGGCATCCTCCTGCCCATCTTTGCTTGGTTGACATGTTTCTTCATGTACATGAGAGATTTGTCAGTCAAGCTGGGCAGAGAGAAGGCATCTAATAACCACTTCTGTGATGCTTCAGCAGTTCTTTGTGATTAGGGCACCATTGAAACTCCTGACAGCTTCTCTTTAAGGTTCTCTTGTCTCTGTCCTTTTGGGGTTGACCTATCTTGCATTTTTTTCGCAGGTAATTGTATATGTACACTGGTCAAATGTTTGTATAAATATATATATATATATACACCTTGATAAGCTGATCACTGGGTATCCTACTGTGCGAATGGGACATTCAGTGAGTTTCTCAGATTGGATGAACAGATCCAATAAAAAGAAAAAAACAAACAAACCATATTTTTCCAACTAGAGGCACTGGACTATAAGACGCATCTAGGATTTAGAGGAGGAAAATAAGAAAAAAATGTTTCATCACACCTCAGATCAGACCCCCGATTCTTCATCAGACCTCAAAAATCAGACCCCCAAGCTCCATCAGGCCTCAAATCAGACTTCCCCAGCCTCCATAAGCCTAAGATAGGACCCCCCCCCAACCTCCATCAGACCTCAGATAATACCCCAGATCAGACATAAAAAATAAGCCTGCTCTGGATGGCACTGCCACTCTGCAGATCCAGGACTCACCGCTCTTTGGTCTTCCTCTGGCCCGCACTGCACTGCACCCTGGCGTCTCACAGAGTCAGGTCATAGTGCGTGCTTACGTGCACCACATCCTGACACTGCATGCAGAATGGGGACTGAAGGAAGACCAGGGAGGGTGAGTACAGCCAGTGCCTAATGGGAGCGGTCATTAGCATTCAGACTAAAAGATACACTGCCATTTTCCCTCACTTTTGGGGAGCAAAAGTGCGTCTTATAGTCAGAAAAATATGGTAGTTCTATTGACTTTAGGGCATATGCGAGAATAAGCTCTTGGGCCAAGTTCACACATGATGGATTCGACATGGACTTTGGTGCAAATTCACCCACAATCTGCATTCCATTCTCATGAATTCTGCAGCCCCATTTACAGGACAGAGAAAAATTCTGGCAGAAAAAGGTCTGCAAGAGTAAGAGGCATGCTGCAAACTCCCACAGATGCCCCATAGAAGTCAGTGGATGAGCCCAAAGCAGATAAGCCTCAATGAGCGGGATCTGCGGCATTTCACACAGTACTTGTGCAGCCTCGGACCTTAGACAAGTGTGAACATACTCTAATACATCCATAATATCAGAACCAGTTTTCCTTGGCAATACAGCCTGATTATCTGCCCAGGGATGTAGATTATATTCTCACGGTTTCAGTTTGACCTCTGACTTGCAGCCATGATTTTTTTTTCACGCCCCCTCCTCCGCTATTGTTATGCTGCACGCGTCTGTATTCAAGGCCAGCAGCCGGCCTTTATTATACAGCCTTGAAGTGCTGCTAGGTAACATGACATTTTTTGTGGTCGCCGTAGTCATGGCAAGTCATATAAAAGAATGGCCAGGGACGTGCATTTAGCTTTGGCCCCGCTCCAGCAGCTTTCATTGATCAACTAGTTGTTGTTGTTTTTTACGGATATATATTTTCTAGGGGTTGAGGTTTGTGATGAGAGAGCTGTGATTAACCTCAAGTCAGGACCTGAAGGACATGGCGGCTGTGATCATAAGCACATTGCATGTGTGAATCTCACTTGGCTAATGTGGCAGACGGCAGCGATGTGTGGTGGGCTATGTGCCATCACCACCGTGATTACGTGCCTTATAGTTTCATTCTCGTTATATACAGTAATAAATTGAATCTTCTGATATGTAAAGGGACATAAACTCCGTGCCCCATTATTTCTGTCCACTTCTGTTTGGTCGGAGTCCATAGACCCCCTTGCTGCGTTCTCGGAGCTGAGCAGAGCCGAAATTGAGTGAAGGGGCAAAGCGATCACCGAGGACTTCTGCCCCTTTTGTTTTACCAAATGGTGGGGGGGTCTCGGCAGCAATTACTAGGACATGTCAGAAGTTTGTTAAGATGGTAGATCTGCAGAAGCGTGGTGGAAATACCTAGAGGAGCTGTAATAGATATGTAAAAAGGCATTTCTCCTTCCGTTTAATATGAGAGACCCTCATGGTCATCACCTGATAGATACGGTTCCTGTACATGAGAGCCCCCCAGAGCTACATGGACATGTACCAGGACTATCAGAGGGAGAGACCCTGCTTGTTTGGCGGTGCGGTGTCCCAAGCTTATGACTCCCCTTTTTGATTTCCTTGTGCGCTATTAAAGGAGTTTTCAAGTTGCATTTTTTATGACCTAACTACAGGAAGGCATTTAAAATAATAATAATAATAAAAAAACTTAAAGAAGAACTCCCGCAAAAATTTTTATCCTCTGACCTGTTAGAAAGGTGCATGATATAATCTGTAGTGACTGCAATCTTCTTATCAGGGACTCTAATTGAGAGTTATCCACTTTCTTCTTATTGTAGCTGGGTCATGTGACCAACTCCCTGACCTCCAACTGACCCAGGACAGAAAGCCAGTCACTGCTCTATTCATTCCTATGGGAGCCTCACTTTCAGTCTCATAGGAATACATAGAGAATTAGACTTCCTGTCCACACATAAGTCTCTGTGTGAGTTGGTGGGTCTAATTGCTGGTCACATGACACAGATAAGAAACTTCAGGATGATATAAGTCAAAAATACAGACACTGGTAAGAAAATGACATTCACTACAGATTACATCATGTACATTTCTAGCAGGACATGGAATTAATTTTTTGCAGGAGTTCCTTTTAAGTATTGATCCTCTGGAGGCCCACCGATCCAACGCTGCCTCTACTTCTTATCTCTGGGCTGCAACTGTGACTTTTTTTTTTTTTTGCCTTCATAGGTGACATCTAGAGATGAGCGAGCAGTGCTTGTTACGAGCACTGTAACGCTCGGGTCCCATGTGAAATGCCCGCAGGCATTGCGGATCCGTCCTCATCTGCATGTAAGTCAATGAGGACGGATCGTTTGGTATGAGTGTCATACCAAACGATCCGTCCTCATTGACTTACATGCAGATGAGGACGGATCTGCAATGCCTGCGGGCATTTCACACGGGACCCAAGCGTTACAGTGCTAGTAACGAGCACTGCTCGCTCATCTCTAGTGACATCCCATGTACAGCTGCAGCCCATCACTGGCCTAAGCGGTCTAATGCCGTCCACTACTGAGGTCAGTGATGCATGCAGCGGTATATGAAACCTAATACAGCCGAATCAGCACGTCATGGTTGCAGCTAGGCTGAGAGGACGGAGTGCTGAATCAGTGGAGCCCCTGGAAAGTGACTTTAAAAAAAATACTTTTTTTTTTTAAACTGCCCACCAGATATTAGTCTGAAAAAAAGCACAACTCTGACAACCCCTTTAAGGCATGTGGGAAGGGGTCATCATGATGAGACAAACCCTTTAAGTTATGAGGACAACTCAAAAGCCCAGATTAGCTGGTGATTTTTAATATTCACACGCAGTCTGGATGACGGGTACCTGTTGACCTTGCTCTGACTGTCCCCTCTTCTTCCCTTTTTTCTTGCAGTAACGGACGAGGACAACGTAAAACGATATTTTGCCAAGTTTGAAGAGAAATTCTTCCAGACATGTGAGAAAGAGCTTGCCAAAATAAACACCTTTTATTCAGGTAACTGTGCTGGGGCAGAACATGGGATGATATGGACAACCCGTACCTTTTTCTGCAGAGGCTCTGGACACCTTCAGGCTTTATTATGATTGCATTTTACTCATTTTGGGCTAAAAATAATTTTTTCAATATATTTTTATTAAAAATGTTCAGCTGTTTCCGAGATACAAGGGTTAAAAATCAGTCTGGTTGCAAGCTGTCACAGTCAGTTTTCTTTGAATCCTGTTGGCTCTTATGTGTAGCTCTTATCTCTGATCTCCTGACCTCATAAACACTCACTTAAGCCATATTCTTAGCAGTTTGATAAGAAGTGAGCTATGATGAGTGTGTATGAGGTCAGAGAGAAGAGCTACACATGAGCTGTTGGATGAGGGGGATTCAGAGAAAACTGACCGTGACAGCTTGCAAACAGACTGATTTTTAACCCTTGTAGCTAAGAAATGGCTAAACATTTTTAATAAAGACCAAATTAGAAAAATGAGTAAAATGCAAACCTGCATTGTGATTCCCGTGACAGAGCTATTGCTTGCACTTCTCTGATATTAATCACGAATTAATTACATTTTCAATGATTATCTTGTGCTTCAATACAGAAAAGTTAGCGGAGGCTCAGCGACGCTCGGCTACCTTACAGAATGAGCTGCAGTCTTCACTGGATGCACAAAGGGAAAGCGCTCGGTTGCCAGCCCTCAGGCAGCGGAGAAAGGCCCTCCTTACCCTCTCCCATGAGGAAAGAGTCCAGCACCGAAATATTAGGGACCTGAAACTGGCTTTCAGCGAGTTCTATCTCAGCCTAATTTTACTGCAGAATTACCAGGTACAAAATGGCCGCCTAAGTCTAAAGAACTGTTTATTTCATCTACAAGGAGAAAATGCTTACTAAGCTCTATAGTTCTGCGGGTCTTGTGTCCGCAAGAAATTTATGTCCTATCCACGGCTAGCAGAATGTCTGCGATGGGAATAACCCTTCGAATGGGACGTAACTTACTGCAATGAAAAAAAAAAAATCAGTCACCTCTTAAAACACTTCAGTCAGGCATATCCCCTACAGTGCTGAAGGGTGCTCTTAATTTATGGTGAGGTGCAGACCTTGTCATACATTAGGCACATTTTATAGGCAGGTTATACTGCCCCAAAAGCTGTCCCTCTGTGGTGGCCACCGATAGCTACCATTTTTTGTCTTCCTCCAGTTGTCTTTGACATATGGAGCAGGGGGCTTAGGAGGTGAGGCGCGGCCACAGCAGTTGAATTCAGGAGAGCATGGTGGCTGCTGGCTGGTAACATAAAGCCCTGATTCTCTCAGTTTTAATTACCACTGAGAGCTCATTATATACCCGTCAGGCAGCAGGACTTGGGGCATTGACCCACCGGGAAATTTAAGGTGTATGGCCAATCTGCCCCTGGTTCCAGACCCCCATCTTGATCATGGGGGTCACTGCTAGTGCCTCTCACTACTAGTGAAGTTATTTTCTTGTGCACATGACCACAGGTCATTGATTGGCTGCAGTGGTCTTGTCACCATGAACAGGTTCCGGGCCTGCAGGGACCGTTTTTTTTTTTTTTTTTTTTAAATTTAAACACACTAACCTGCCATTTGCTTTGTGTTTGTTTTTATTTTTTTATTTAAGCCAGACATCCTGTCTTAAAGAAGAACTCCCGCAAACATTTTTATTCTCTGACCTGTTAGAAAGGTGCATGATATAATCTGTAGTGATTGTCATTTTCTTATCAGAGGCTGAAATTGAGAGTTTCCACTCTCTTCTTATTGTAGCTGGGTCATGTGACCAACTCCCTGACCTCCAACTGACCCAGGACAGCAAGCCAGTCACTGCTCTATTCATTCCTATGAGACTGAAAGTGAGGCTCCCATAGAAATGCATAGAGAATTAGACTTCCTGTCCACACATACGGTGCTGTGTGAGTTGGTGGGTCTAATTCCTAGTCGCGACACAGATAAGAAACTTCAGGATGATATAACGTGTGAGTTGGTGGGTCTAATTCCTAGTCGCGACACAGATAAGAAACTTCAGGATGATATAACTCAAAAATTCAGCTACTGGTAAGAAAATGACATTCACTACAGATTACATCATGTACATTTCTAGCAGGACATGGAATAAAAATGTTTGCAGGAGTTCTTCTTTAAGCCTTCTTCCTTTAGGGTAACTGAAGGCTTTCTTCTGTGTTAAAGGGAACCCGTCATCAACTTTATGCTACCCATACTAACGGCAGAATAAAGTAGAGACAGGTGAGTTGATTTCAGCGGTCTGTCATTTATAAGTTAAAAGTAAGTGGTTGCCGAGAACCAACATCACAAACATTGCAGACTAGGCCTGGGAAAGAGTCATGGCCACCTGAGAAGAGTCCTGGTTATACATGAATTCCTGCGCTCCCCGCCCACCTGCTGATGACTGACAGGCTTCTACCTAGTTTTCTCCCTTTCTCTCTAGGAGAGAACTGTCAATCATCAGCAGATGGGCGGGAGAGCAGGAGATTAGGAATAACCATGACTCTTCTCAGGTAGATTTGACTCTTTTCCCGGCCTGTGCTGCAATGATTATGATGCTGGTTCTCAGCAACCACTGACGTTTAGCTCATGAGTGACACACCACTGAAATCAGCATTTCTGTCACTATTTTATTCTGCCCTCAGTGAGGTCAGCATGAAGTTGATGACAGGTTCCCTTTAAGTGCAATAATAACATGACATTTCCCATATTATGTATGTATGTGTTTGTGTGCCTGCCGCGCCCCGGCCATGTACCCAGTATAAAGTACATTCCGCCGAGCAGTTTGCCATGTCAATTAGCTTCTAGTTTTTGCTTTGTGTCAGTTCTTGGTTGCTGTATCTCTGGCACCCATTTCCCGCTGTTGGTTTGCTCCTGGGGTTGGCATTGACAGCTGCAGGTTCTTGCATGTTACTGTAGCACACACATCACCCCAGGCTACACTAGACACTTGGATACATTATTAGTCACTCTTGGAAATGTGCAGATTTCCCTTACTGTTTGCTGAAGGAAACGTGCTGTACATTTCTAGAATGACGTATTGCTTTGGAAGTTGTGACCATGGCTCGGACTCTTCTGCACTGGAGCTTTATTACTTTGGTTTTGGACGGCAAGTGATCTGTTTGGTGACAGTGTTTGTAGTATTTCTAGTGTTTTTGATGTCAATGATAGTGCTGCAGAGAGTATTGTTAAAAGATGATGGGAATCTTGATGAAAATCCACTTGTGCAAGTGTGAACATGAGACTGAAGAAAAGCAATGTAATCTCTTATCCTAATTCATTCATTTCATTTTCATTTTTCTTTACTTCTAGAATCTTAACTTCACAGGGTTCCGCAAAATCCTAAAGAAACATGACAAGATCCTGGACACCGGTCGCGGTGCAGACTGGAGAGTGGCTCACGTGGAGGTGGCGCCATTCTATACCTGCAAAAAGATCAATCAGTTGATTTCTGAGACGGAGGTAATTCTAAGGAGTCTTTTCTAAACTGACCAAAAGCTGGCTGTACACTCGTTCAAATACTACAGCAACCTCCAAATATTGCAGCAAATGTGTGATGGCTGCGCCCTTGTTGCGGACCGCGAACCCCATACAACGGCCGTGTGCATCCCACATTGATGTGTGGACCCATAAACTTCAGTGAGTCCACCATCCACAAGAACCAGCGAAAGATAAGGCAAGTTATATTTTTTGCGACGAGGAGGCACAGACCTATTGTTGCCTCCACTTGCAAAAGATAGCACATGTCCTATCTTTCACCGCATCTTGCGGATGGCGGACCCACTGGAGTCAGTGGGTCCCCACCATGATACAGGGTGCACACAGCCGTTGCCTGTGTTTTGCAAATCCACTGTTTGTGGTCCGTTCGTGTGAATGCACCCTTGTTATGAGGATTTCTCATTGATGTTTTTTTAAATTAATTGTGCCGTTTTGGTGTAGTTAAAGGGGTTGTCCGGGTTCAGAGCTGAACCCGGACATACCTTTCAATTCACCCAGGCAGCCCGCCTGAACAGGGCATCGGAGCATCCTATGCGCAGGGCAAAGGAATTTAGCCCGGTTCCGGTGACGTGCCGGGCTCTGCCAGGCGGAGGCTTCCGCCGGCAGTGAGCCCGGTGACGTCATCGGCGCTGATGGGCGGGCTTTAGCGCTGCCCTAGCCATTCAAATGGCTAGGGCAGCGCTAAAGCGGCCCATTACGGCCGGTGACGTCACCGAACTCACTGCCGGGCGGAAGCCTCCACCCGGCAGTGAATGTTTACAAACAAAAGAGCCCATGAGATGCTCCGATGCCCTGTTCAGGAGGGCTGCCGGAGTGAGAACCCAGACAACCCCTTTAAGTATTTCTTTTTAGACCAGTGTAATAGATGAGTCTCTTTTCCTCTCCCGATATTAGCCCGAAGTATAGTTTTAAATTTTCACTACCAAAGACCATCTTATAATGTCTTTTATGTGAGAACATGCAGCAATTCAGACATTCAGTAATTTTCGATTGCTGCAGTACATATCCATTAAAGTGGACCTTTACATGCGGAGTACCCTCCGCAGATGCTGCTGGAATTTTTCTTTTCTTGAAAGACCCCAAATCTGCCCCTGCGTGATTCCCCCAAGTTTTGGCGCCCAGTATGTTAATACTGAGCATTGGTACAGAGAGGGGGAGACGTCAAGCTTTTCTCATGGGGCGTCCACTGCAGGGAGAAGGAGACGCGTACTGAGAAGCACTGGTGTGTCCTCCTCCCTGTGCCGATGCTTGGTATAAACATACTGGGCGCCAAAACTTTGGGGGATCACAGAAGGGCAGACGAGGGGTCTTTCAAATAAAGAAAATTCTGGCACCATCAGCAGAGGGTACTCTGTATGTAAAGGTCCTCTTTAAATATATCTTACCATTTTGTGTATACAGTTCCAGTGCAGACCTATCTGCCTCCTCTTCTTGCTGACTTCAGGCTATGTTTGTAGTCTGTTACCATGGAGACAAAAAGGTCTGCATAGGAACTGGATACTGTTTATAGTGTAATACATATGGAGGGGGTGTCCTCATGCACACATAGGGGGGAAAAATATGTGTGGAATTTAAAGGGATTGTCCTGACTACAGATAATGATGATCTATCCTCAGGAAAGGGTCATCGATATAAAGGTTTGGGGGTCTTCCCTCTGGCACCCCTACTAATATATTTCCTAACGCTTCCAGAAACAGCAGATCTGTGGTGCTGTGGGTCAGACCCCCACCGATCTAATATTAATGACAGAGGATAGGTCATCCATATCTGCAGCCTGGACAACCCCTTTAAGGCCTGCCGTGGATTATCACAGCAGATTTCACCCTTTGCAACACAAATCCTGAAATGGTAGTAAAAATCTGCTGCATGTCGCAAGATTTGAGGAAATACTCCGCTGTGTGTAGACATACCCTAAAGCACAAAGTAACACTTTTTGTCAGGATAATATATTTCTGCCTCGGCTTCAGCTGTTTAGTTTCCTTTTAATTTTTATGCGCTTTTCTTTTCAGGCTGTAGTGACAAACGAGCTGGAAGATGGCGACAGACAGAAAGCGATGAAACGTCTGCGCGTGCCACCTCTTGGAGCCGCCCAAGTGAGTTATCTTTCTTGGATTAAAGGTGGATTTACATGGGGCGATAATCGGGCATGCAAACGCTCGGTCCCGACAACAATCTGCCCGTGTAAAAGTGCCACCGATCACCCGATAAATGAGCGTTTTGTGACCCTGACGCTCATGCAGGCACCTAACTTATCATTTCTGGGCAGCAGATTGTGCCGTCTAAACAGTGATCTGCTGCCCACAAACAGTGCTGCTGTATGAGGACGAGCGATTGCAATAGCAATTCCTTGTCCTCATACTGTGGAGGAGATTGCTGCATGTCAATGTAGCGGTCTCCTCCACTTAACGAGCAGCCGACTGTCTGCTGATGCTTGGTGCATCTAAATGTGCCTTTGGGACTGTTCACTGTTTGGGATTGTTCGCACGTAGCAGAGATACGCAGCAGATTCGCCTCCACTTCAGTGTGGCTGAGCTGTGCCTAGGTCATGTGACCGACAAACGTCATCTCACATGACCTACGCAAAGCTGAAAAAGGCTGCGATGCTACTGCAAGTACTGCTACCTTCTCAATCAGCTGATTGGTGAGGTCCCAGGTGTCGGACCCTC
The DNA here is from genome assembly GCA_900303285.1 of Rhinella marina. Classification (NCBI taxonomy): domain Eukaryota; kingdom Metazoa; phylum Chordata; class Amphibia; order Anura; family Bufonidae; genus Rhinella; species Rhinella marina. The sequence continues at coordinate 3,132 of ONZH01005172.1, read as the reverse complement.
ACCGATCACATACTGATGACCTAATCCAGAGGATAAGCCATTAGTAAAACACTCTCAGAAAACCCCTTTAAAAGTGCAGCTTCAATTTTGCTTTTTAGGCGTAAATGTGCCCAATACGAAAGAACAAGTTTGGGGGAATTCTATTTCACTGCAGCCTCTTTACCCAGTGTCTTTGTAGAGAGTACAGCGGTGAACGTTCACTTTAAAATGGGTCATCCAACTAAAGACATTTTCCCTAAGCCAGCCATCCCCTGCCACGTCCAGTGCTCCTGCTACAATCCCTTACGCTGCTACTGCCATGACTATATCAGGGGTGTGCCGATATACAGTACACTAGACACCGCTGCAACCAGTCAGTGGCCTCAGTGGTGTACAGCACGAGACCTCTGAGACCAGTCACTAGCTACAGTGGTCACATGGAATATATATATTCATTACTGAAAAAGCCTGGCGAGCGAGGACGGGAGCAGCAGCACCGGATGATATGATTCAGTACACATCCTTTTTTTATGACCATTGTTGGCGTGGGTTATTTTTTAAAATAAGGCAGACAACCCCTTTAACGGTAACTTCCCATCTGAAGCCATGCTCCCTTATCTCTTAATGGCCTCTGATTATAGTCTCTTTGTTTCCACAGCCTGCTCCGGCCTGGACAACCTTCAGAGTGGGCCTGTACTGTGGTATATTTATTGTCTTGAACTGTGCAGTTGTGTATACAGGTAAGTGTCTTTCCTTTACTATATATGAATGTTGTATGCAGTGACTATATCAGATTGTAAGCCCCATCTCTCTTATCCCAGGTTATATGAATTTTAAAATTGGCGAGGTGTGGCCCCTGGTGAGGATTTACAGGGGTGGCTTTCTGCTAGTGGAGTTCCTCTTTCTCCTTGGCATCAATACATATGGCTGGAGGCAAGCCGGTGTCAATCACGTCCTCATATTTGAACTAAACCCACGTAACAACCTCTCACATCAGCATCTTTTCGAGGTAAAGTCCTGGTTTATCTTTCCTGGGCTAAATGTTCCCATTCCTAACATTTCTATTTAACACTGTAAATTACACAAAATTGAATATTGTAAAAAGGACAACCCACGTACGCCTTTTATATTACATAAAGGTCTCAGTGAAGAGACAATGGAGAGATGATTATGTCTCCTAATTAAAAGTAGTGTGGGCGTTTTCTTCTGTCTCTTCCTGTTGTGTGTTTAGATTTCTGTCATTTTGGTATCTTATTGTATAACACATATTATTACATGTAGAGGGTTGTTTAACTGGCTGTACTTTCCTCTTGTCCTTCTCTCTTCCTAATGAAGAGCAATAGAGTAAGTGTGAAGGAACAGTGTAATGCTGCCTAACCGTGCAAATTATATGCTGTCAGTGGTCTGTAGAAATCTGTACTGCAGCCGCTATAGGCTTTGTTAGATCATGTATTGTAACTGAATACAAGAAGACCAAGCAGTCACTGTGGTTTCAACAAGCTTTGTATAAATGGCACATTTGAATATGAGAAACTTTATAATATACCATATCGTTTTAGAGAAAAAATTCCCCTTTTTCCACTTATGAGCCACTTCTCTCTCCTTCCCCTGCCTTCTGCACTCGTCTTTCGCTCTCAATTCACTGCTAAAATCTGTCCTGTCGGCTCACTGATGGGTCAGGTTGGATGCTGGCCGTAGAAGTCTGTGCAGAGGCCAGGGGGAGCAGTTGCAGATTGAAAGAGAGAAGCAGACAGACCGACCCCAATCCTGGATTCACAGCTACACTGCACAGTACTGCTCTCTAATGTCCTCCGTACTGGGGGTGTGATAAAGAGATAGGGAGGTAGGATCTCCTCTTCTTTGTGTGTGCTGTGTATGGGAGACGTCAGAGCAGCCAGTCTACACCCCCTAGCTGAGGTGAAAGTCCCATATAACTACAGTCCAAAACAATTGGAAACGTGTGGCTTGGCTCAACGTTCCCACACATTTCTTCGAAATTCTTGATACCATCCAAGTACTTCCAGAGGAAGAGATTTACCGTACCGGCTCCGGCAGCAGTGTAACTATAGACCGGAGATGAAAAAGGGATTCTCCAGGATTTCTTCCTTTAAAAACAATCCATTTATTTCACATTTGAATGTGAAATAAACAGTTTTTCATGAAGAAGCTCTAGAGCAGGGATCGGCAACCTTCAGCACTCCATTTGCTGTGAAACTACAACTCCCAGCATGCAAACTTACTTTGCTATTCTTGTAACTCCCACAGAAGTGAAAGGAGGATTCTGGGAGCTGTAGTTTCAGAACAGCTGGAGTGACGGAGGTTGCCGATCCCTTCTCTAGAGTATCCCCTCTTTTTCCTTGGTCTTCAGTGAAAATGCTATATACAAGTCATATAATCTAGAAGTAATGCTCCTCCTCATGTTCATGCCTATTCTGAAAAGTTATCTGATGCAAAAGGCACACTTTAAAGGCTATGTACACCTTTGGAGTCAATTTTTTTATGATTGCATTTAACTTATTTTTGGCAAAAAAATCATATTTTAAATTGGCCTTTATTAAAAATATTGAGCTGTTCAGTCACAAAGGGTTAACTGTTTTTCTAAGTCTGTGACTGGTATTTTCACTTTCACTTTGTGCTGTCATCTAATAAACCTTATTCCTAAACTACTGAGAGGTCATAAACACTTATTTAAGTCACATTCTTATCAGCAAGATAAGGATTGAGCTTTAATGAGTGTTTATGAGGTAAGAAGTCCGTCTGCTGCTCAGATATTGGCAAAAATCCACAGGTAGCTAGTAGAGCATGTCAGCTCTGTACACAAAAAAGGATTCCATATTGTTAATAAAGACCAATTGAAAAATGATTTTTAGCTCAAAATAAGTATCATGCAATAATAAAAAATGCCCCCAAAGGGGTACATAGCCTTTAGGTTTGCAGGACTTATATTTTTTTGTATTACTTTTTAGATAAAAAGCTGTTGTGCTCATTGTAGTGTTTTCCCCTCTTGATACTTCCTGGCTATGTTAATATACGCTGTATTTTATGACTTCTTTCGATTCCATTTTGAAATCTGTCTTTATTTGCGGATTTTGCCGCAAACATTTTCAACTAAGTCTATGGTCGCTTGTATTCGTTGCTCACCTGCAATGATAC